>JAUEKS010065361.1:0-15433 GCA_031762815.1 Tylodina fungina
CCGCCGAGCGGATTAAGCACTGGGCTACAGACTGAGAGGTACCGGGTTCGGCCCTCACTGATGGCATATGTGTTACTTCCTAAGCATGAAACTTTGCCCCTGCTGCTTCACTGAACCCCTGGTGAAACTGGCTATAGCTTCAGCTGGAAAGTATTCTGCAATAGACTAACATCCTATTCAGAATTTGATGGATACAATCTGTCACTGTCTGCTCCATACTACTGAACTGGGATAAGCTCCGGCCCTATGAGGTGAATAGGACTGTTTGCTGCTATGTTATCCTTTGACAAAGTGTCCCTTGGCTAACTAACCGCATGCAAATTGTCAACTATGTAGTTATTCATTGTTTCTGCATTAATTTTATTTCCAGGTGAAATCGATTGCTAGATGTGGAAGTGTACTGAAGCAACAGATTCAAAAATTGGCTGTGAGGATAAGGAAGGGAATATTGGAACACGCTGAGCAAGGTGTGTGTGCGCGTGTGTGTGTGTGTGTGTGTGTAGGTGTATGCGTGTGCGTGCATGTGTGTGTGTGTGTAGGTGTAGGTGTGTGCGTGCGTGCGCGCGTGTGTGTGTGTGTGTGTGTGTGTTCGCATGCGAAGGCTCGGACACAAGCAGATATTGCCTTGGTCTCTCCATCATAAATAGATTAGTTATTTACCCCAGCCATGTTAACTTTTCCCTTGATTTTTTCCTGATATATTCCCCATTTGAGATCATTTGTCTCTGTCTATGAGGCCGAGGGTTAGTGTCAACACTTGTCTTGTATTCCACTTCTCCAGAAATTCTCAATCTTGAATCCAGAGAGAAGGAGAAAAAGACAGATTAAATATTTCCTACAATAGAGCTTTTGTTCTTACAGATATCCATGAGCTGGCATCCCAACTCCCAGGGGCCATGTCTGTGGACACACATGTGTCATCTGTGGACACACATGTGTCAGAGAGGGACCTGGCTGCTGGGTCAGAGCGTGCCCGACAGGAAGGACGTTCCAGCGAGCCAGCCCAGATGATTCCCCTGTGGCCGGTGTTTGAACATTTGACCACAGTGGTAGGGTTTTGTCTGGAGGTGCTCGCCTCTGGTCAGACCATCTGCTGCAGGCTCCACCCGTCCTGCGGTGACCCTGGCCGAGCCGTGCGTGGGGCAAGCTCTCTCCAGTTGTCTCAGTTCAGGACTTTCCTGCGGACTCACACATCTGTCATTGTAGATTCATCCAGCTGGGATTCTAACTCACCCGATGTGTCATGTGAGGTAAGCGGGGTCTGTCTTGTCCTGTGCTATAAGCTTGAACGGTCTTGTCTTACCCATATACTCATCGTATCTTATGAAGTAAGCTGGAATTGTCTTGTTTCACGCACTCACCTTTATTTCACTTATGTTTTTTAATGAAGAAAGCTGCAACTGTCTGGCTCACACATTGACTCAATCATGTCGTATGAGACCTGCCATTTATCCTCTCTTTAATCAGTATATCCAGATTATTTATTAGCAGATATCCTGATTTTCTTAAAGCAGTAATTGTAAAAATACTGATTTGTTAAAATTGTATTCTTCATTGTATTAGTGGGTCCTGATTGTTTTCCTCGAACACTGATTTTTTTGACCGGGTATCCTGATTTTTCTTAAAATATTGTGGCAAGTCTACAGGCCGATGTGATAAGATGGGGTTGTCTTACCCATACACAGACAAATATTGATACTGAAATTGCCCAGAAAGGGATGAATAAAGTTTATTGAATTGAATATCTAATGTGATATACGGAAATCATGACTTCTAGCCTACCATATTATACTCTGTATACATGTTTTAGAATTTTTAATGCTGCAAAATTCTTAAAGTCCCGTTTGCAAACATAATTGGGCATTTTTTTCTGAATTCACATATCTTCAAACATCATCACATACCCTTGCTGAGTGAAGCACTTAACAAAGACTGCCAACTTTTATGTTTACCCCAGAAATCAAGTCATGACAATATGAGGAATATCTTACAGACCATATGGAACTCCCGGGCAAGTCGAGACTTCAGTCGGTGGCTGGCTTGGTTTAGAGCTCAGCCAGAGACCATGTCTGGCACCAGAGAAGATTTGGTATGTCCACTAACCTGTCACTCCCATGCACATAGTGAACTCATGATGATGCATGCATTGTTATCATTCATCTGTTTAGTGGAGAGGGCTGATGACGGGGCGGGGAGGCGGCAGCGGGGGTGAGTAGCTCAGCTAGGTTCCAGATTCCATCCCCGGTCAAGACTGGATACATTTTTTTCTGTTTAAAAATACCCACCTCTGCTCCAAACACCTGAAGTCCTATCAGTGACACGCTAAAAACTAAGACAACCCGTGTTTACGTTACACCAACAAAAAAAAAAAACCTTGGCAGCTGAAAATTGAAAGAAAAATGGGTATAAATGCGCCCTGCTACCCTGATAAATTTCAAGATTCAAAAGTTCTTACCCTTTCTTCCTTACCAACCCCTTGTTGTTGACCCTGGCCGGGCCACTGAAGTGTGCAACTCAGCATCCTTTAGCACCGTAAGTCTCTAGCTGCCGGGACAGGTGAGGAAGTTGCTGCTAGGAAAGGCATCTAGCAATACAAACAGATTGCTGAGATTCTGAAGCGAGTGAATAGTCATCGTGGCGATCCCTGCAAGAGGGACAAAGATGAGAGAAGAATAAGAGGGCTGAAGTATCTGAGTACAGAGGTTAGCCCAAGACTCCACTCATCACTTTAGAGGTCTCTTCCCTTGCTTGGAGTCAAAGGTTCTACTAGCTGACACCTGCTCTAATGCCACCCAGCTTGTTGTAGGCTATGGATGGCTTGGAATTTGCCTTCCCGAAAGTTTTCTGACTCGTGGGATATGTAGCCTTACAAATGTATGCTGGTGAGGCTGTGCAGACTTGCTAAGTGCCACGGAGCTTCCGTGGCTGCCAGGGAAATGATGCCCTTGTCACTGAAGAACGGAAATAGTATGCCATACCATGGAAGCGGCTGCCCGGGTTGACTAAGCTTTTGAAAATTGAATTACCGTGTTATGGGTGAGTCAGTCAGGTTGCATAGGACCTTATGGTGATCTGCGAAGGTAGCACAGGGCAGGGTTTAGGCCTAGGCCTACAGCGATAACAATAGAAGTCTCTGTTGCACTCTTTTTGGTCAGAGGTAGACAAAGGCAACGATCAACACAGCGAGTCAGCCCGCAGTGTCAGTTGGAGTTGGAAAGAATCCATTGTTTGTACTTGTACGGAAAGCATTGGCAACAATTCGGCCGATAATATCTAGATTTTCTATGTGATGATGTGACAAAGTTTGGTTAAGAGTTAAGAGTGTTGACAGGCGTTGTTAACTGTCTGGACTAGAAGTACCTAGATCTAGATATGTGACTTTAATTCTAGATAGATATAGATTCTAGATCTAGATTTAGATAAATCTAAAGATTACATTGATCTGCAGGCTAGAGAAACATGGAACCTAATCCTAAAAAGCAAAAACGTGTTGTTAACTACCGCCCAGAGATAACAACTAAGTACCCGTGCCTTATAAAAACCAGCAAGGGCCCAGGATATATTTACTGCAATGATTGTTACAGAGACTTTATGGTACACTCTGGTTTGAATGACTGTAGGAGACATGTTGAAGGCCACATTGAAAATGCTAAGTCTGTGAAAAGTATATCAACACTCCACTTTGCATCTAATCTAGATCTACCTCAAATTATAAGAAACTTCTGGAGTGGAGATTTTCAACAAATCAGATGTTATGCAGGCAGGCTGGTGTACTATTTAACGTTAATAAAGTGAAATCCGATTGTCATCATACAATACTTTTCCAGTTATTTTTGCTTATTTAGTAACAAAATGATATTCGCTAATGTGCCGTTGAAATAAATGTTAAATGTTCCCCAAGTGACTTTTTGTACGTTGGCATCCTTCTGTGTGTTCTTTAACACATTGAATGTACCTACACATAGACAAAGTCATTTTGTTTTCCATTGCTATATGGGGTTAGAAATAGTGGAACTGTTAACTACCCTGTTCTTTAAGGGATTCCTGTTTTGCGTAGCTCGGGAAAGAGCTAGTAATTTTGCTGTCATGAAAAGCAAAATGACTTATGATGGAGAAACCTATGTTCTGAGACAGTATTTATAAGATAGGCTTGATAGCGCAGAGAGAGGATGGCTTGGGGGACGATTTGGGTTGCACTGTCTGAGCACTGGACTTAACTCTTTAACTTGGGAATGTTTTCAAGGTTTATCGGGAATTTTTTGTTAAAAATGGAGATAAGAAGGTAATCGCACCGGAAGTTCTGAGCTAAAATCAAAAGTTGGATCAGGTTAGTTTTAAGTAGGTTTGGATTTGTTTACGACTATATCTACTGAATGGTGTCACCGTCCAACCCTCGTTAAAGAGTTAAGGATATACAGTGCACTCCACTTGTGTTGAACTCGGATGAGTTGATCTTCTCGTATGTTGATTTTTTTTTTTGCATGAATCGGCACCAGTCTCTCTTTGTTTGTATTAAAATGAACGGTTATGATGAATTCAACACAAGCGTATTAACGTCTGTGTTGATTCTTTATTTCATGCCAAATTCCTCTTTGTCCTAACAAGTTGAGTTCATTTCGCCTCGCTAACTTTTCTCTCAGTCTCAGTGTTTACCACTGGAATCCTGAGATGCTGAAGACATGGGCTAAAAATAACACTACAAGGTTGCGTAAAACTTCAGAAGAGAACCTAAGCTAGATTATAAGCGTACTGTACTCGTGAAAGGAGTGGCGCAGCAAGGGGCAAAAACCTTCTTTATACGACTAAAGTTAAGTAGGTTGGGCTTACATGGTTACTACCCCTTATTCACCACCATCGGTTTTGTTGATTAATCTGATGGTTGTATTGATGTTTTTCTTAACCCCCCGAGCTACATCAACTTCACCGTCGTTGACTGTACATACACGTACGCGCGATTGGATCGTATCAGTGTGCGTTGATTGGCAGCTTAAAATTACTATACGTTACATGTATGGTAGCGGGTATTTCAGATTTCACTCGTGCAACACATGGTGGCATATTGTGACCTCTGTGGCACTCACTCGCACATGTTCAGCACCTCCTAGTCCTAGAGATGTGATTTGTTCATCATCTACTCTGTGTAGAAAAAAGAAGCTGTTGTTAAGGCTGGTTGTTAGATGCAATATTTGAAGAACGTAATTTAATAAGCATGGACCACGAGAGGCGATAAAATGATAAATCAGCTTGTAACTCGCGCTGATGGATGAATGCTGACTATCCAGTCGACCGAGTAAACTAAGCGAATTAAACAGGCAAATCTAAGCGGGTTATTAAAAAATAATAAATGTACATAATTATAGGAAGGTTAAATCAGAACTTTACGCAGTGGATTTGTTAAGCAGGGTGTCGTGTCGTGTCGTGTCGCTATGATCATGGCCAACGTTCCCCTGTAGTTTATTCGCACTTGTTATGGCTGTGCTGGAGAAACTGGTGAGACCGTTCCCTACCCAGGGTTTCCAGGGATAGCGGGTAGTAGTATGGTGGCCTCCTGGCTCCTTGCATGAAATCTGCTGCATCGTCCACATCAGGCAGGAAAAGACACAAGAGATGAGGGATGGAAAGAAAGAGACGAGCAGGAGTCAGGCGTCATCAACGGAAGTCAGAGAGACTAGCTAATGTCAGCTTGCGAGTCATACACTGGAATTGCCGTAGTATAGAACAGAGGGGAACTGTGGCTGAACGTGTCGCACATTATGGGGATGTCGTTTGCTTGCAGGAGACCTGTTTGGGAGACGACAAAACATTTAAGTCAGTGGGATTTGAGGCCTTTTACGGTCGCCATGGACATGGCCAGGAAATACTTGTGCGATCTTCAATAGACTGTAGGGGCCTTGGCCTTGATGTAAAACAGTGGTCATCGGAAAACCTACATTTGATGGCAGTAGAGCTGAGGGACCAACCCATTCACAGCATCGTGAATGTCTATGCATGCAATGATTCATTTGGTAGGGAGGAGTGGAATAACTTGGAATGCTACACCAGGCATTGCAGGGCACTACCCTCTTCTGTGGCGATTTTAACGCACGGGGACAAGAATTGGAAATACGATAACAAATCCCCAAGGAGCAGCACTGGAGGATGCGGTGGATGCTAGCGACCTTATCTGTTTGAATGACGGACGGATGGTACGACAGGCTACGCGGTCTAGGGATTCGGACAGTGCTATAGATCTTGCAGTTATTTAATCTCAGTTGGCGATGAAATGCTGGTGGAAAGTTATGGAGAGCTATGGCAGCGACCATCTACCATGTGCAGTGTGCTTGAGGCGAGATACCAAGGCAAAGACGAGCAAGATGAAGACGGTGTTCCATTACCCAGCACCAGCGGCAACAGACTCAAACGTCATAGAGAAGTTACGCGATATGGCGAAATACAAGAAAATTGTAAAATCCAAACAACTTACGCAGCCATTATGGTGGAATGATGAAATACAACAGCTGTGGTTGGAGAAAAGAACTGCTGTTAGGAAAGCTCAGCGTTCAAGAAACAATGAGCTGGTACAAAGTAGAGCAAGAGAGGCTAGTAACGTGTTAAAAAACGCAGCCAAAAAAGCCAAATGGGAAAAATGGCTCCAGCTGTGTCAGGAAATCACGGATGACAGAGCGCTTTCAAAATTTTGGAAGATCCATCGAACGATGAACGGGCAGACAGCCATCAAAATTACTCCAGATTTGCTGAGGATCTAGAATGGGTTAGGGAGGATCACGAAAAAGGTAGAGCTTTATTTGAGCGATTATAAAGGAAACGGACCAAGGAAACGAAAAAGAGCGCATTAAACTGATCGAATCCATAGACCAAACATATGACATCATAGCGTCAGATGACTTAGTGGAACACGAACAACTGCTGTACACTATAAAAAAGCCAATAATTCACCACTTGGACCGGACAGAGTTCGATATTCGATGAGGGACCTTGGTGAGGACAATCAAGACAGTTTGGTTCGATTACTGAACGGCAGTCTTTTAAGTGATCTAGTGCCCGAGAATTGGCTCCACAGCTACCTGGCTCCCATACCAAAACCTGGAAGAGATCCGACGAAAATATCTTCATATCGCATAATCACTATTCAGAACACCATCGGAAAATTACTGGAAAAGATTGTTGCCCGGAGACTAACCAGCATCATGGAAAAGAGAAAACTCCCCCCCCCCCCCCCAACTCTCGGCAGTTATAGATCTGATAAAAACACTTTGATGAATGCCGAACGTTGGTAGCGGATATATACGATGGCGTTGAAGAGAGCAAGTAAATGCTGGTACATGTAGTTGCATTGGATTTAAAAGATGCCTACAATAGGGTTCAGTATGGCGTACTCCTCAGAACTATGATCAACATGGATATATGCCCTACCATAATACTTGGATAGGAGCCGTCATTCCTAGGCGCACAGTCGCTCTACGTTTCGGCATATGGGTATCACAACCAAGGAGTATAACACCTGGCTTACCTCAGGGCCCGCCACTCTCACCCGTGCTGTTCAATATTTACACTGTGGGTATAACATTTAATCAGCTGTAGGGCCCAGGAAGAACCATGAGTTTTGCAGATGACATTTAGGTTTACAGACAGGGCAGAGACAGACAGGAGATAACCAACAATGTGCAACAGGGGCTTTGGCGTGTTAATGAGTGGTGCACGGAACACGGAAGTTAAATCTAGATAAAGCATCAGCTCTCTGGTGTTCGTTGAATAATAGAGCAGTCAAGGTCGAGATGCCGGAGGTCTCGATCGAAAGCACAGTCATAAAGAGGACACAAAACTCCAAGATACGTGGGTGTTTGCTTTGATCGAAATCTTTCAGCTAAGGAGCATGTCACAACATACTAAGTAGAGCACGGAACGGGCTTGCGGCTATCAAGTCATGACGACGGCGTCCATGCCACAAAGGACTTTGGTCATTTTATATCAGGCATTGGTCCTTTCTGTCATGAAATATGCCTTCGGCATCCTCACCTTGCCACAAAGTCAACTCATCAGGCTAGAAGTAATCCAGAACGAAGCGATGAGAGCCATCCTTGGATGTACGAGAGAGACACCAGCATTGAAGCCATGCAGTATGTCCTTGACTTCCCATCTGTGAACGAAAGACACAAGCTTGCCCAAGTTAGGGAGTACCTGATGGTGGCAGTGGACCAGGAACATCCCCTTCACCACAAGCTTGAGGGACAGCGTCAGTCCCGCCTGAAAAGAGGGACTTCATGGGTAAGACAGGCAGCCTTGACAGTATCAAACATCGACGACACTGAAGACGTCAGTCCGAAAGGGAGACGACAGGGTGAAAGTAGACGATACCTGGAAAGATTGTCCAAAAGTGATGGCCACGTTGGGAAGAGAGTGCAGAGAATGGCCGACAAACGCTACCAATGCAGAAGTGGAAACCTTGATTGAAGAGAACAGCAGGTCGAGCGACATCATCATCTTCACCGACGGCTCAGTAAAAAGAGGGGTACGATCAGGTTGGGCCGTCTTCGCACGTCAAGACGTACGTGTTGTCACAGAGCAGTCCGGGGCTTTCGAACGTACCACAGCCATGTGCATGGAGGTAACAGCATTGTCGGAGGCATTTGCTTGGCTCAGAGCGCAGAGCTACACACACAGTCTTCGTGATCGATTCTATGAGCACCCTTGCAAAGATCCAGAAGGGCTGGTTACATGCAGACTGGATAGAATGCATCAGGACCAGCAATATTAAAAAAGTGATATGGGTGTTTTGTCCGGGACATGCTGGAGTTACAGTAAACGAAAGGGCAGATAAGTTGGCTCGGAAGGCTGCCGTGAAAGGCAAACTGACTTTGGACAAGGCCACCATATTGGCAAGCACAAAACAATTCCCGGAGAGCCAGAGGCCTACTGGAGACACGGCTGCGCTCCAGCAGGTATTAGAACACAGAGTTATCAGGGGCGAGGGCAGGAAGAGCAACAGTCGAGGACCTGCTCGAAGACGACAGAACCAACTGCTCATGGGAACAATTAGTCGACCGACTCTGATGTGGATGCTGCAGCAGAGGGAGGAGCAGCTATGGTCATGTGATCTCTGCAACGATACCAACCCTGCACTGAAGTAACTGAAGCAACTGAAGTATGGCCTCTAGATCTAGATATCGAAGTTAGCTGTGAATAACCTATGGGGTCTCTGTAGCGTAGTGGTTAAGCCACTGGCCTCAGAAGACCAAGACGAAAAGTCGCGGGTTCGAGCTCAGGTTCACCCAAGATTTTTTGTCAGAGTTTTCTCTGGCCCACGGCTCGTGTGGAGTCGCGTCCTATCGGAGACAGACGTTAAAACGTAGGCTCCACCTCTGATATAACCTTAATGTGTTGAAAAGTGGTGTAACACTCAAGTCAATAATTCATTTGTGAACAGCCTATAAACATTCGCGAACCAAATGGCGAGAACAACGTAGGACGAGATGTGTTGCTAGGTAGACTCTCACAAACCCTAGTACATGTAAATAATGTACAATGTACCTCACGTTCCCACGGACGTGCTGCTCACTGCGACTCTAGCTGCTATGAACTCGGCTCGGACTGATGTGGCCTGTACTCGTGGCAGAGGCACGTCTTCGAGAGGGAGGGGGCCTCGAAGTCGAAAAAGCACCTCCATGGCCTGGAGAGGGATAGGCCCCGTCTGACTGCACTGGCCCAAGACGCGCGACTACTGCATGATGACGAAAAGATATACATGTACCAATTATTAGTATCATACCAGATTGGGCATCAACCAAAATGGAGGCCACGCTTATCTTTGTCTACCCGAACGGAATGTGTTTTTGGTGGAATCCTTCAGCAGAACCAGATCCGAGTAAGAGAAAACATCACCTTCGCAGAACGCTGGCCGAATCGCGAAAGTTACAAGAATCGCCATAAGTGAATTTACCACTACATACGCTTGGTCGTGAGTCTCTGTGAAGTAAAGCGGAAGAACATTGCAAAATAACGAAAACATTCTTTAATTAAAGACGCGCACAAATGGAATTAGTGCTTGTATCCAGCAGACTTATTTCAGTCCGACTGAAACGGCCCCTGCAACATAATTGTGAACTGAATATGATATGAAAAATGTCACTTCAGGGTGTCATGAATAAGGTCAGTATAAAAGAAATCATCATTGTGTAAGAAGACTGAAAGGCCAAGGCTTCTAGCGATGCTCAGGGAGACTGCAATGATAATTCTGATCCATCTTGCAATAGTGCCGCCAATGACCGAGGGATATGGCATTGGAGTTCTCCAATTACAACAACCTGGTGCATGTACTAGCCGACACTGTGAAACCACAATCATAGCCCAGGTGTGGCCAAACCCCCTTAGAGTGTCAGGAGATATGGGCCGAAACACTTGTTTGAAGGGGGTTTCTCTTCTGAGGATTCTTTGCTGTCCCGCTCTCCGCGAGTTTCTTTCCACTTGGCAAAACACCGTCGCAAGAATAGACCATGAGATTCTTGAAATGTGTGACATCCGAAGGAAACTGAAGAACATTACACACACACACACACACACACACACACACACACACACACACACACACACACACACACACACACACACACACACACAACGGTTAATCGAGTTCAAAGAAATCAACAAGCAAAGGAGGAAGGGATATGGCAGCAATGTACAGCGTAGAATCAAATAAAAACAGCAGCAAAAGGACTTGTAAATAATCTTACGAGGCAGAAACAGCACGATTTAGGATAAACGCGGAACATTTCTTTCAGAAAATGATGTCATTTCATCATGATGGACAGACTTTTGCCAAGAGCTTTACAACTTTCGGGGGCGCAGAGGTCTAGCGGATAGAGCATTGGACTGCGGACCGAGAGGTGCCGGGTTCAAAACCCATCAGCGCACATGTGCGTTTCCTCAAGCAAGAACATTAGACCTCCGTTGCTTTACAGGTGAAAATGGGTACAGCTTCAGCTGGAAAGTATCCTGCGATAAAACTAGCATCCTCTTCAGAAAGTGATGGATAAAATCTGTCACTGTCTGCTTCATGCCTGAAACAGAAATAAGCTCCGGCTCTATGAGCTGAATGGCTCGAAAGGACTGCTTTTTAAAGAATAACTTTCAAAGTCAGAGTGACCATAAGGCCCTTGTAGTCCGACAACTGTCAAATGAGGACGACTTCCCAATTCTGAGAAGAGAAACAGAGGAGAATTTAAGATCACCAACGAATAGAAAGGCTGTTGTTGACTCGCTAAGAATAATAAGTAATAACATATGGGGTATAGGCAAATGGCACAAAACATGGACCCAGTCACTCATTGCCCCCTCCCTAAGAACGGTAATCTACAGTTTGCCAGAACTACTATAAAACAACGAAACTCATCAACCTTGCAGGTAAAGTAATGTTGAATGTTATTTTACAGAGATGGAAATGTTCCATAAATTTACTGAAATCCGTAATTTTTGTTTGCTCCGTCATTTTCCGTAAGTGGGACCTGACCCGATGAGTCATTGTAATTCTACTATGACTATGTGTACAAATCTACAATTTTTCCAAATGTTTATAGCCTGTGAAAAGTTCAGCAAATTTTGGACTGATTCGTAAACAGAGTGAACCCACAGGAAGACAAATCATATCGAAAGAACGGGCCAGGTTCCGGGATGACAGAAACACCACATAATATTTTTCTCTTCGAGTTTGGCTCGAGACGTACTCTCAGCACCAACAGGATATTTAACATGCCTTGATTGACTTCAAGAAGGCATATGCTTGAGTCTGACGTGGCGCATTATGGGTAATCACGAAGAGATATAACGTGAGACAAAAGCTGGTCCTTAGTGTCCAACAGCTTCATGTTAAGACCAGCATCGCAGTACTTTAATACCAGGGCGCAACGTGGAAATATGTCCACATTGTAGTTGGTGTTGTCAAGGATGCCTTTTGTAACCCAAACTCTTCGTGATCTTCTTGGGGTGTATCACGAGTGATGCCCATGAAAACAACAGGGAGCATAGTTAGCATCGGAGAAAGAAACATCACAAACGTCATATTAGCATTTGCAATTGATGGACTAATAGAAAAAGAAGAAGAGCTAACCAGTTTTATTGATTTTTTTGGCTGCATTCAGCACCATTAAATGATTGCTACAAAATGGCACGAAATGAACATTAACAAAATATCATAGCTTGGATTTTCTACTTTTTGACTTGCAGACCACAATATGTAAAAGTAAAAAATGCTATACGTAAAAGCACTTATACTTATGGTAACAGCATATTCACCGACGAAGTCATATCTAATTCCTTTGACGAACACGGGAGCACCCCAAGGGGCTGTGTTGTCACTTTTTTATTTACAGCATATACAAATAACTGTCAGATATTAGATTCATGTAAAACCCGTATTATTAAATTCGCAGACGATACCACAATCCAAGGAGTAATATCAAATACATGTAACGAAAACGAGTATTGGAATTATTTAAATTGGCATGTAAAGTGGTGTGAAGAGCATTTTCTGTTACTAAATTACAGACAAAAGAAATGATAATTGATTTCAGGAAAAAGAGACTCACTTGACTCCTTTTTTAAAAATAATGGTGAAAAAGTAGAAGTGGATATTTAGGGGCAAAGATAGATAATCAGTTTAACTGGACATGTCATTTAAATCTTGTGTATAAAAAGTTAAATTCCAGACTTTTTGTGTAAATGAAAATATTTCCATATTGACAAATCTATCTTCCAAAGTGCCATCTGCTTTTCCTTGACTTGTTGGGGTAGAAATACTAGTAACAATAGCAAAGAGAAACTAAATATTATCGTCAAGAACGCAAAAAAGATTTGTAAAACAACCTTTTCTGATATCGACTGCCTTATAATGACAGATTGTCAAAGAAAGATTGTGTCCATAAACAAGACATGTCCCATCCACTTTCTGACCAAATTTATTTCTCCAATAGATCAAAACGTTGCATTGTTATAATATGCAAACCCAAAAGGAATAGAAATTCATTTAAGCAACATCGATTAAACCTTTGTAGAATGTTTACTCTTAGCAATATTATCTTTCTCTTGCTCGTTTTATGTTAATGCCGATTTACCATGAATATGTGTGTGTATGTGTGTGTGTAGGTGTGTGTATGTGTGTGTGTTTATGTGTGTGCGTGAATGTATTATATGAATATGTTTATTTTGTTTTATGCTGTTACCGACAAACCGATGTGCCTATTTGGACAATGAAAAGTATATTGGATTGAATTGAAGTGAATTTGGCCAAACGCCTAGATGAAATGACATCAATGTTCCGCATGGGGATAAACGTAGAGAAAACGAAATCGATGACCACTACAGAAAGACCATGTCATCTAGGATATAACAATGGATAGACAAGGACTTGGGACAGTGAGTCAATTCAGATGTCAGGGATTCTTCATCAGCGAAGATGGATTCAGAAAATAGTTGACCTCAAGAGCTGCACAGACAGCAGGAGCCATGGCAAAGTTTAGACCAATCTGGAAAGAAAAAAAAATCAGCCTCAACGTTAAACTGAAATTATTACGTGTATTGTTTATTTCAGTCTTTGTGTATGCGTAGGAGATGTGAACATTAACATCAGCTCTTCAGAGGATTCAGGCAGATGTTTCATAATGTTTTTAGATGTCTTCATTGTACCGCATTAAACTTTCCAAAGGAGACTGCTGGAATGTGCAGTTCTAATGGAAAAGTTGATTTACGCCCACTTCCTCAAACTCCTCAACCGTTAGCAATAGATCTACTTTTGATGTCATTTCTGAAACCTCGAGATTTAGAAAACACGCAAAATATAACTGCGTCTTTCAGTTAACTTCATTTGGTTGCAGCAACGGAGTGACATTACGAGGATGGAATCTGCAGTTCAGGATTCAAGAACTGGTATGTCACCTCATTGGCCCTCTGATGCCTCTCACTCAGACCGAACCATCCTTCCTGTAAATAGATCTATACGTCATGGGTGGTACAGCAGCAGACCAGGCGGAAAGACGTGGCAATATAACTGACGGTTTACGACCTGACATTCTTTTAAATCTTCAAGAAATCTTACATACCAATCATACATATATATATGTCCGCGAACTAAAGTCTGCCTATGAATATGCAAACAGAAACTTCCCAGATTATCGTATTGCCATATGTGAAACCATGAAATGAAAGAACTCACAATGCACAAACAGTGAATGAAATGGCAGTGCTATTTTACTAATGCCAAATGATCCTATTGGTCAGCGTGACATCGTACTTCACACCAGAGCAAACCAGTTGCAAAGAATATGTGAACTTCACAGAGCTTATGACACTACAATACCCACTCCATATTCCACGTGGTACAGATGGAAGGAGTCTCGGACTTAAATTAGCAAGCAGGTATAGAATTACACAACTTCAGTACTATTGCTTTCATTTCGTCACGATCGTTGGAAATTTCATGTTTCAAGTTCGCAGACTATTTCAGCAGTTCATGATTGATGCATACGCTAAAACTGAATCTGAACGTCAGCAGTTTGTGCGGAGAGAACAAGGTCAGCTGAGGGCTGATAATTACAGAGATCTCCGGGACACCATAGTTCATCAAGACGGAAACTCTACAAATGTTGGGCAGAAGGTAATTTTGCCTGCTCCCTTTTGTGGAAGCTCACGATACATGTTTGAAAAACAAGATGCCATGGCCTACGTTCGAAAACTGGCTGCCCACTTATTTATCACAGTAACGACAACAAACCCTAAGCGGCCTGAGATTGTAGAATATTTGACCCCTGGACACCAGCACCATGACCGCCCGGATCTACCCTTTTCGCCCTGTCCTAAAACCCGAGCGAAGCCGGACATCCTCAGCTAGTATGACATATGTTAACATTAGTGTGAGGGGAGCCTTGTGCATGCATTTTTCAACGCAAAATTATTAGACTGTAAGCCACACTGTACGGATTTTAATGTAGTTCCATTTTCATGGTGCTGTAGCAATAGGGTCTGTATTGAGATGCTGTCTTCTATTATGCATAATGTTATTCTAAAAATATATAATTCTATTCTTTTTTCTATATCAGTCTAAAGTAAATATCACGTAGACCTATTCTTCATTCATTACCCGTTGGTTACATGTTAACACAAGAATTCTTTCTCGTATTCTTTTGTTTCTCTTGATGGTTTTCCACTCGTTAATATCCACCTGTCGCCTGTCAGCATCGTCATTGGTGGCAGTTGCTGACAACGTTGATCCCGGATCAGCCCGTTATTCTTATCTCATCTTAAAAGCCTCCAACTAAAGCACATACGATTTGACATGCTTGGTGATCACCAAATGGATTGCTGACAGGAAAAGAGAGAGAGAGAGAGAGAGAGAGAGAGAGAGAGAGAGAGGGAGAGAGAGAGAGAGAGAGAGAGAGAGAGAGAGAGA
>JAUEKS010066470.1:0-22462 GCA_031762815.1 Tylodina fungina
GGAGTGGGCTCTATAGAAATGATTTACATTATTATTATTATTATTATTAGTATACAATATGCTATGTATATAAAAAAATATACCGGTATTATACAATATGCTATATATATAATATTATATATATATTATTATATGTATAGGCCTATATAAAATTATTATATATTATATATATATATATAATATATACCAAAATAATGTAGGCCCTACTGGTATACCATATTCTCATGCATTTACCAAACTTATATAGATTCTAGCCCGGTGAGTAGGCCCATCGGTTACGAGATACATGTAATGAAAGTCGTGGAGCGAGACTGACGAAACTGGTCGCCATTGTGTGTACATTTCCAACTCGCATCCAGTCTATATTGCAAGAATTGGATGATACAGAGTTTAGTCTGCAAGTGCAAAGTCACACATTTGTTACATGTAGCCTACTGGTACTAAATATGATATGGCGCCCTCTTCGGGAACATTGCGGATGGAGTTTAGGGTCTGAAAATTAGGATTAGGTATAGGGTTAGGGCCAGATATAGAATAAGAAATCGGGTTAGAAATATGAATAGGTCAGGAATCGGGACAGAAATGGGGTCAGAGAACGGGTTGGGTTTTTGGGTTAGGTCAGGGATAGGGTTAAGGTTGGGGATATGATTTGGGAGTAAGGGTTTTCAACATTTCCCTCTGCGTTTCAACAGGCTTGGGACTGTCATTGGCCGCATTAAAATGTTGTAGCCCTAAAAAGGACCGTTGGATGGCCTTGAATAGGACCATTGGGTGGCCCTGAAAAGGACCGTTGGGTGGCCCTGAAAAGGACAATCGAGCTGGTGTTACTGTATCTCAGTATTCTCAGCCTTTGCCATAAACTGTTGTTCATGTTGTTGTCCTTGATACGCTTGGCTGATGGCGCGCAGAAAAGACAAAAACATATCTGCTCCACGGTGTGTCTTTCGCCAAATATATTCAGCCAAGTACATAGCAAAATCATTTTTACGTATGCACTTGATTGGTAGCGTTTTGCGCACGGCCCACCACGTACTTTCGACCGTGTTACTACATGTATTGGTACAGGCACCGGTCTCCGGGTCAACTATATTCTCAGAATGGTTAACGGGGAGGTGCCGGTAACCTTCACCTTCAAGTAGGCTATTGTACGAAGGAAAACAATCTGTATGAACTATGGTGCCTTGTCTCACATAATGTTTAATTATGGAGATCAAGGTAAACTCTGTACTATCATCTACGGGAACGAGGAAAAATTCCTTGGTCTCTCGGCAAACTCCACCGAGGACCCATTGGCCTTCAGCGAGGCGATTACATTCCCGTTTGCCAAACTTGGCTTCGGCTATCTCTACTGTGCAATTTGGTCCACCTATTTGTCTGGCCTCACTTCCACCGTAGAGGCTCTCAACACAAACTTCTCTACAATAGTTGAAGAAATCAGCCACGGTCTCCGATGAAGTTAAATCCGTCAGAGAACTTTCCACAAGGCTGTGCTGTTGAGAAAAATTCTCAACAAAACAATAAACTAAAACTAAGGACTTCTGGATGCTAACCTTCGACCCCTCGAACCAGGTGCCTTTCTTCAAGCTCACCTCGTTAGGGGTGGAGGCTTTTCGACATGGACGCTTATTACACACAAAACGATAAAAAGGTGGACGTCCTGCACGCTCTTGCTTCTTATATGTTTCAAGACGGCGTTTGCAGGTAGGGCAGGCGACATACCGTGGAAGCAAACTATGCTCTTGACAAAAGGCGACGGCTTTTTCGTCCGTGTCGATAAGTGCACGAAGTCGCCACAAATTCATTGGTAAAGGAGGGCGTGGAGCATTAGCTGTGGATCGACGGCGCTTAGGAGCACTTGGTCCGTCTTCGTCACTGGTTAATGGCGGCAATGGCTGAAACATGATTCTTGGAAAAATGTAATGTAGATCCAGGCCTAGATTCTAGTCCTAGATCTAGAAGAATATTAACGGTATCCGTTTGTGGAAGGGGAAACTGGGAACACCGGAGAAAAGAGAGCGATCTTGATCTGCGGCGAGAACTGAGATGAAAACTGGAAAAATCTGCCCTAGCTAGATCTAGGCCTAGTTTGAGCCAGTTGCCTTGGCCTAGGCCAGAGCCTAGGACCGGGGCGCGGGGCCTGGGCCTAGCCTAGGCTACTGAAAAATTTCCACTGAGAGTTTTTCCACCAATCGTTCCACAGTTCCACGTTGCAGCGATCTATTTTTATTCTTCTGCGCCGTCTCCATCGACGTTTGTCGACGTTTGCAGTGCGTCAGCGTAAACAACCTATTTTAAGAATATGACGTCAACATGTATTTTTGGATTTGGGGCTCAGTTAAACCTTTTAAATACGTAGTATAATATAGATGGTAAGAGAATTTTGATTCAAAATGAGGTTACGCAATTCATAAACTTACTGCTAGAGCTATGCTCACCAATTTTTGTCTTATCAGATACAACTATGACATATTTAGATGGTATTTATTTCTGTAAAACAATGATATCCTTGAGAGGACCTCAAAGTTATTCTCCCACGTGATAAGTACGTCAGGTTTCTATGTTAATTATGGAAGGTTCTGGCCGACGGGATGTTTATAACTGTGGCCCTGAGCCACGCCCTTACTCACAGGCGCTGAGCGAGCGGAGCAGAGCGGACGCATCGTTCTTACGGACGTCAAAATGTCTAGAGCTAAACTTCACAATTCTCCATTCGTTAAGCTTTCATGTTCCATTATTAGAAAAGCAAGATCTAGATTTGAAGCTTCTAGATTTAGATCTACATCTAGTCTTCAAAAGTTACCTGAAAATGGTTGATATGCTTTCAGAGGAAATTTTTTGACTATGAAAATGATAAGACGACGCACTTGCCCAATCTTGGTGTGAGACTGTCAGACGTGGCAAATCTCAGATCAAGATTGCGATTGCGATCAAGCAGTTGACAGCTGGGGTAGAATGAGGTTTTGATGGCCGAACCTAGATTCTAACCAGTGAAGTGTAGAATCTAGATCTAGAATCTAGATCTAGGGTCTAGATGAAATAGGCATGAAGAGCTGCTGCTTCTGGGTGTGGTCGACTCCGAGGTCAATGTCATAAGAAGGTGAGTAACAATTTGTTGCTTAGAAATTAAAATTTTGATTTCTTTCAGTCTCAGCAAAACTGCTTTGCTTTGGCTCAAGGTGGAGTCGAAATGTTTGTCAAGTTTGTTTCTTTTTGGTTCCGAAAAGTTTTGCTGCTGCTTTAGCGTTGCTTACCTATGATCTAGATTCTAGATTCTAGGTAGAATTCTAGATCTAGGCCCTAATTTGGCGGATCTATAGCCAATCTAGATCTAGATATCTAGGCCTATCTAGACTAGATCTAGATCTAGATCTAGAATCTAGATCTAGGCCTAGATTCATCTATCTCGATATAGATAGGCATAGCCAAGATCAAGTCAAGATTTAATTGATTCTGCGTGGTGCTGATCATTTTCTTCATACAAACGAAACTGGTCTCCCTTCAGACTTCAAATGTAGGCCTAATTAGATATATATAAAGAATCCTTATCAAATCTAGAGACTAGAGATAGGCCCCCAACCTAGATTTAGAAGTAAACGGGCGAAATCATAATTCATGTTAGCCTATGATTTGGAGCGAATTAATAAAATAAATGAATTATGTTTACCATAAGTAGAAATCTGGAACAGATCTGATCTAGAATCTAGATTCTAGAATCTAGATTTACGGGTAGTCCAGATCCAGCTCTAAAATCTAGGCCTACATCTAGATCTAGGTAGGCTAGGCCTAGCCTGTTGTAGGGTAAACATAATCTTACAGAAGCCAAACTAAAGAGGCTCAAGAGAACGATTTTGTCGAGGACAGGAATATTTTACTTGAAATGAGATAAAGGAGAGAGAGGCAAGAGGGAGAGAGAGCGAGAGACGAAGAAGGAGAGAGAGAAATCTGTGTCTCTTTGGGCTAAGCTTATGGATGGAATGTGGCTGCGGAGTAAAGGATTGAGGAGAGGGGGAGACGGTCTTGGACCTAGAAATTTAGATCAGGATTTCCTAGTGGACTGAACAATATGGATGAAGTCAGGCTGCGAAGCTCAGACCAGTTGTAAAGGACTGACGTGATTGTATAGGCGTAAGCTATTATTTCACTGGAAGGCAATGGATCACAAAAACATTAGATCTAGATCTAGATCTAGAATCTAGTTGTGCTAATGGTATGTTGGTGAAGTCACGAGTTCTAGCTATGTCTCCAATAGTGATTGAAGGTTCCATATGCTCAGAATAGTGACTCGACATCTGAAGAAAGCCTGGGCTAAACATTTTGAGATCAACTATGAAGTAGGCGAAGAAATAGAGGCTAATTGAATATTTGCCTGGTAGGAGAGAGAATGGGGCTAATGCTTTTGAACTGTTATACTTTTTATTCTATAAATTGATATAAATGTTGGTCAATAGAAGTAGGCCTAGTGGGCTGTTTTTTTACAGGGATGTGCCAATACTTATGCTTTTTTTTTTCGAATCAAAATCTGTGAACTTGTTCCTTAATATTGATTGTCTGTTTCAGAAAAGGACATGAGGTGTGCGAGGTGTACTTAGGGACTTAGTCCCTTCTCTTCCGTCTTGCTTCACCTTCATTATCTCTGATACCAGCTAGCCACGGCACATCAGACACTGCGTTACATGCAAGACATTTATTGAAAGGTGCACAAAAACATTGGATTGGTACTCCTTCAGAAACATATGTTGTTAAAATTTGATTTTAATTTCTGGGGCTAAGATGGATTGAATGGCCAACTATGCCAGCAGGAATAAAGCTAGTATTAAGTAATTTCTAGTGGGAACAATTTAACAAAGTTTATAGAATAGGGCCTACTTTTTAAAGAATGTGGGATACTTTTATTGATTTGAAAATAAATAATTATTTGCGTTGCCTACCTACAAACCCAATTTTTTGGTAGCACCCTCAAATTGTTTACTTGTTTTAGATTTCTAAATCCTCACAAAATGTAATCCTTCCTGCTCCAATTTTTTCCCCTGCTTTTCTGGGCTTAATAAGAATGAACTTATTCTCCTTTTGCAATGTTCTCTCCCCTGTTGGGTATCCAGGTTTTAGATGCAGTACGGGAAACGCTGAGTTGCCACTTCGGTAGTCGGACCTAAGTTGGGCTGTTGATTGCGAGCTCTGATCCGCTATTGTTGAGGTCATGGGTTTCATCCAAGTAGATGTTACAGCCAGTGGTTACACTAATACGTGTTTCCATTCATCAATGCCTGGTCACGTCGGTGGAGTTGTCGCCAATACCTAAGCCAGTGATGTTACTTGCAGAGCCATGGTTTGGAGTAAAATGTGCGTTCTACGTTTCCGTCTTGAAAGATTCCGACAAAAAGTGTCTAAATTCTAGGAATCCTTGGACCTTATACATAAGGCATGATGATTGTGGAAGTGACATTACCATTAGGTGTTAAGGGTGACATTTCTGTTTCTACTGTAGTATAATGGTCCTACGTTAATGTTTGCGATTTCTTAAACTCGATGGCTATATTGCTGGACAGACAGTTCTCTTGAGAAATGAGCAGCCCTAAAATATATCTGAATTCATTGCTAGGGCAACACCAAAATAGGAAGTCTGTCAATGCACATGTTTTTACACATGATGTTGAAATGTATGAACACATGAATTGTATGTATGACAACATGATTGACTAAGCTTTAATTCTGTTTGTGAGAATGACAACAAAAGTGTGCACATGAATCGAATCCACAAAAAAAAAAGGGGGTGAAAAAGATGAAAAAAAAAATCGAAAAAAAATCGAAATAGACCCAAATGGAATGAATGTGAGGTTGTGTTATATTGATTGATGTGTGAATTTTTATGCAAGTATTGTTTGCAGCACATGGTATGTGAATCGAGCATTAAATGAATGAAGAGGATATTTCTGCTTTGTTGTGGCTACCTTGTCGTCACCCGCTTTGATACTGTATGACAGTTTCATGGGTTATGTGTTAGTAGATAGTTCCTCGTCCTGAATGTTAAGTTGTATCTTTCCTACACTTTTCCCCCTTCTGCCACTGGGCCATCAGTCTTCCCTAAACTTATACTGTCTCCGGTGTCTTCTTCTTGTAAATGATATATGAAACTCAACATTGTATTACACGCCGTTCACAGTACTCGTCTTGTCTTATGGTGTGGTGTGTATCTTGTGTAATTGTCTGATATTCTGTGATCTGCTCCTTATCAATCTCCCTGAGCGCTCTTCTTCTTTTCTTCTTTCTTCTTTTCTACTTTCATTCCGTCTCCTTTTCTGTATTTACTATTCTTGGCCTCTCTGAGTTTTCTATCGCCCTAATCTTTCCTTGATATATGCTTAGTCTGTTTTGAGACACTTCGACTCCACTTCCAGTAATCGGCAGAGAGATTGATTCAAGGTCGGACAAAATCAGTGCACATGATGAACAACATAATAGCTTGCTGCCGACATGAGTGACTTGTCTTGGGTGAACTGACAAGTTTGGCGGATGATTTACAGTAAAGCATCCAAAATTCAAAATCCATGTATCGGTACACATGTAAATGTTTGCTGTGATTGCAAGCCGGGGAAAGGTGAAATATGACCTTCGCAGTGAGGTTTCCATACATCACATTGAACAATAATGCTCTGGCAACAATAACCACATTGAATAATAGTACTCTGACAACAATAATAGATTAATCACTACTGCAAAAAAAATTGGTGGTGCTCAACTGTTTATAAACACCGTAATATGATAATTTTCCGTTCTTCTTTACCTGTTTGGTCTTGTCCAAGTTACGAATTTCAATATCGGTATGTTAATAGCATGATCTTCAGATCTCTCAACACTCACTCTTAACCAATATTATATGCGCTAATTTAATACTGGTACTAATTGTAACTTACCTATCTTAATTATACAGGCACTCAAATTTACTGTTTTGTTAATTCTACACATCGGGAATGCACCCAACGATTTCCTCATTTTAATTGTCTTCAGCTTTACTGTTTTAGAAGTTGGTTATCCATCTCTATTGCAGAGATTTTGGTACTGCTTGCTCTGGGACCTACAACTACAATGCTTGTACCGGAAAACTCAAAATAATTGTAACCATTTTGTTATTCCCGTACACATAGTGTTGTACATTTGCTTATTACATACAACATTGCTACATTGATCATTAACTTAATTACCCTATAATGAAATGCCATGTTTCTTTGCTCAGTAACTTTTGACTTACTAGTCTTATCAATCTTATTTGTTTTTGTTTACGAGTTCTTATTGTGTAGTCTGTTAGATCTATGTTTTTTTCTTGCTGCACTGACATTTTGAAATGTACCGACGCTGCAACATATTTAGTCCCCAAGAATTACTGACGTTAAATATTTAATCCTGAAGTCATACAGTATCTTCATATTACCCGTTAAATGTATCAGAGATTTGTCTGAGGTCTTAATATCTCAATACCACCAACAATAAGGTTTTATTACCTTAAGTATTAGCTGTGACTCTTCTTTCTTCTACATGGAAATGCATCCTTTTCAATCCTGGGGTTTTTTTGTTTTTGTTTTGTTTATTTGGGGTAGATCTATTTGGCTTGATTGACACCAATTGTAAATGTTAGACCAATGATTGAGGTTCAATGACTATCAGGTGAGAATGAGAAATAAGTAAAACTGGAGGAACTTTGTACCGGCACTTATTTTATTTTTCTTGGGACCACCACCACCACCGTCTCAATATGCTTGCCATCTCACTCTTGTCCAGTTATTTTAAAACTTGATGTGAGAGGATTTATTTTCTGTATACCATACTTTACTACAGACCCGGGGATGCATTCCAACAAACATTATACTCTTTGCTACATGAACAAAGCACGACTAGTATGCCCTTGCAACGAGGATAACCGCGTTTCTCTGCACTACTCTGTATGTTTGAAGTTATCTACTTCCTTATCACTTATTATAAGATTGGATAGATTTTCACTAAGGTACCGAGCCCATTATCTTGTCTTGAGTTTCAGGTTGGTTGCTGTTAAAGATGCACAGTAAAAATTTCTACTGACACAGACTTACTCTACTATTGAGAAAACATTGCTGTATTTTTTTTTTTAATTACTCCCCTCCCAAACTCACCTAAAGCACCAAGTTTGACTTGTATATTATGGTATTCTCGGGTAATAGGTAATGAGAGCTGCTTTGTCTAAATGACTGGAATTATATGACATCCAGTCCAACACATGTGGTGGTGAAGCACCGGTACAGATACCGTTCTATTTGCATGACCGATCTGGTCTAAATTGGGTATTGTTTGTGTAAGTTAAGCTATGTTTTATTGCACTGTTTTATGTACGTTACCAACTAAATAGGGCTATGTTGCGTGGTTGAGTGATTGGCAAATAACACAGAATAAGATAGTACGGTAGGCTTATACCATAACTTCATTGATCCACAGGGGAAATTTGTCTTAGTATATCTGGTGTAATGATAAATTAATAATATATATATATATATATATATATATATATTAATAATATATATATTAATAATGAAATATATTTGGTTCCTGTGTTGGTAACAATGTGGTAAAAGCCTCTCTTTATTTGGCAGCTGATGGACGGTACAGTCGAAAACCTTAATTTAATTGGTCAAATATACCGGTACTTATTTGGTTAAATTTGGTAAATGATGCAGTGATATCTTGAATTAAAGTATTTAGAATTGAAAGTGAAAGATTGCTCTTACTTGAGCACTTGATGAATGATGGAATCGAAAACATTAAATTTGTGGGTCATAATGCTGACAGAATACTTTGATTTTCTTACAAGTATCGGATGGACTTGAAAACGATTTGATTGGTCGAGTCTGATTGCTGTGTTTTTTGGGCACTTGATGGTTACAATGTAAAATATTGGTCTGATGGTCCAAACTTTGTTGAGCACTAATATGCAATGACGTAATTTTAACTGAATTTGTTACTGAATTAGATACCGGTACGGTACGGTACCATTAGTGAGCACATAGAATGTGCATAAGTAGGGCTGTTGATGCATGATGGAGTCCAAATATATTGATTGGTCAAAACTGACAAAACTCATGGTGGTTTGGATGAAGGTAATACTAAAGGTTTACATTTTTGTGGTGTTGCTTTTTTCACCAAGACATGTTTCGCAATGTCACTATGAAACCTTGAATTGTCACTATGGGTGTTAGTGAAGGTCACTATCTCATGGATATGAGAGTTAGCAGGTCTGAATACCAGTAAGCCTACTTCAAAATATTTTGTATGTGATCAGGCCTCAATTCCCTCCTGTCTATTTTTTATGCTATTTTTTTCTCACGTCATTATCTCTCATTTTGTTTTACTACAGCACCGGTATTTAGAACGCCTGATTCATTCTATCTGCCTTGTTCAGTGTCTTTTCAAAGTTATTCGTCTGTATATGGTGCATTTACATTTACGTTTTTTCCTCTTCTTCAAGTCGGTTTCAAACTGGGCTTTATTTTCACTGCCAAACTGTTCTCCCATTAATTCCTCTAAGATATATGAAGCAATTTTCTCAAGTTTATTTAATACCACTTGTATGTTTTGAGAATGGAACGCTTTTTCTTCCCACAGTTAATTACGGTACAGGAACACAGCAGTTGCATCATTAGATCAGGCAACTCCCAGATTGTCCCACTTTGATAAGATGGCAGTTTAATCTTAAACATTATAATAGGCTTTCATGTATTTACCATAATTTTTATTACAGTATTAAGTTCCTCTTTGAAGTCATTCAAAACTGTATCTGGGTATAGATTTTTGTAGGTCTTATCTTCTGGTCTATACTGTATGATAGCTTCAAGTCAGAATGTGAGGATTGATTTGCCACATTGTTCATGAGGATCAGACTCATCCAAATCTGGAACTAAGTGATAAATCTAGGGACCTATTGTTGCAACCTAATGTATAATCATATAATTTATGTAAATAAATTTAATTTAAAAAAAATAACAAACAGCTGTTATCATATTGTAGATCTATTTAATATCATAACACTGACAAAGTGAAAGTAATTAGTCAAAACCACCATTGTAACCCCCTCGTCTTATCCTTCGGAGCAGCAACTGATATTTAGACTTCCTTTTCTCAAGTTCAGTTCTCTTGGTTGTGTATTATCATCTTACTCTACCTCAGTAAAACTTAATTGATCTTGGGTATGAGGACCCCACCCCAATCGCCCATTTGTTTGCACCCGGGTTTCTTTGCTGAACATGATTGTTCATCACTACAGATACAATACATGTCTTCCCACAGTTATTCTTCTTGCTCAAACTTGACTCTAGTTAGGGGTGCAGCTACCCGTCATCATCTTCATCATCATCATCATCATCATCATCATCATCATGTTTATGGCACAATTTCCCAACAAGTTGGAGTTCGACGGTTCATAAAACCAAGACAGTTTCCTCCTTTAGATGATACTTCCCGTCATCTCTTTCTATCCAACGCATCATTTCTGTCGATTTCTCTACTTCAAAGATATCTATCAACTATCTCTTCCCAGATGCAACTTTGGCCTGTCTCTTTCATATTCATATGTCCGTCAGCTTTCATTGCTAACACATCTCTTGTCAAACTCCCAAATGGGCGACGCAGTACATGACATAGCCATCTTAGTCTCTGTGTTTCTATAACTTAATACTTTCAATCCCATGCTTATTCCTAATATCCTCGCTTTTCATTCTTTATCATTCTTAAAGTTCTCATCTCATATGACATCAATCTAAATTTGCTACCTCTTGTAAAGGCCAACTCGGCCCCGTAAACTAAAACCGCTCTAATGGATGATTTATATTGACATACGACTCCCATCAATCAAACAGACAAGCCTCTACCGCACAATAGACTACCTACCGGTACTTAATTCTCTAGATTCACTCCATGCACATTTAATTTTAAATTCAACAACGGCTGGCTATAGTAGCGGCACCATTATCAATTTCATCACCTAGATAACAAACTGACTCTCTCCCTGTCTCACAGGGCAACACTGTCATTTAACCTATTTGTGTTGCTAGTGTCATAAAACTTTAACTCAACTCAACTCTCTCCCTATCTCATCCCCATCAACAATTTTTTCATCTACATCTTGTGCTCACTGATTCATACTCACACTACTTCTGTGCTACGATAATTTAAACACTTAAATTTACTAACTTTTGCCAAACTAGACTTAATACCGGTATATTTTTGTGAACTCACGTACTACATTCAAAACATTGAGTTGAATTTTGCTTTACTCCAGAATTACAAATGCTACAAGGATCTATACTTGAGATTTTCTTAGCCATACCTGTACGGTACTGGTACCATTTACTTTCTTTCAACCAGTTTGTCTTGTTCATGTTCTGATTTATTCTTTAAGTTAACTTTAACTTTTCTTTTCCATTGTTTTTCTAAATCTAAACAGGTTTTGCCAATTCGATGTAACACTAAATCACCTACACATACAAAAGTTCATACATGTAGATCTAGTTCTTACTTATTTATACCCGCTTTAGTATGTATAACTAGATAAATGCACCCTTCTGCCTTGTGCTATGCCGGCACTATAATATGGGGATGAGCAATTTAATTAAAAAAATATATAGATCTAACAACCAGTGTCCAAATATTGACTAAGTTGTTTATATTTGCGGGCACAGTGCAAACTTACAGAACAGTATGGAATGGTCAACACCAGGTACACTCTGCTTGAGGTGTGTGATAATATGGTCAACTCTAATTACATTATAGATTCTACTTGTGGAAATATTAATTGGTGAACTTTAGAATATAATTTGGAAAAACTTATTGATTGATACTATGACTGATCGAACTATGGTTAGAGGACATGAATGGCTGAACTATGGTTGGAATGGAGTACTGTACCGGTACTCAGATCTGACTTTGGAACTGTGGGGGTCGAACCAGATCTTGAATGGGAATGAAGTCAACTGTGGTCAAATCATGATTGGAAGTGGAAGAAAGCACTCAACTCAAACAGGTTGGACGTGAAGTCCAAACTATACTTGGAAAAGTGGTCAAACTGAGTGGAAAAGAACTGTCAAACTATGGTTATATGATGGAAGTAAGCTGCCAAATAATGGTAATGTACTGCGCTGTGAAATGATGCATAGAATGGTAACAAGGTTACTACTCTGGAATATCTCTGGAATGGTCACAGTTTCTATTCTTGTGAAGGTGATATGGTCAAAACCTGTGTTGTACGGTAGCCTACTTAAGAATATAAAATGGGGTCAAAACCAGCTCCTCAAATTTGGAACAAATTACGTCAAGGTCAGAAGCGGTTGCTGTACTATAATTTGGTAATGGTCTAAACCAGTTACTGTACCGTACTATAATTATGTTAGAATATGGATGACGAAAAAACATATCTGTAGGCCTACCAAGTACTTAGGAATACGGTGTGGTCAAAACCAGTTTCTGTACTGAGGAATGTGGAATAAATATTGTTACTCTACTTCGGAAAATTGGTAAAAAAATTAGTATGGTACTTTAGGAAATCAAGTTTAATCCAATTAATTAATGTGTTATGGAATATGGAATGGTCGAAAATTGTTATATTGGTTGGAATTGGAAATGTAAATGATCGGTCAAAGTATGATTACGTGAATATGGTTGGAAAATGAGCTGTCAAATCGGGTTGGACATGAGCCATAATTGTACGGTTGAAACTGAGTGGTCAGACTATGGTTGTGAGGGAGCTGTTGAGCTGTGGTTGGAAAGTGAACAGTCCAAAACTATACTTCATGAACGTGATGGATGGTGAGCGATCTCAGGTTGGACAGTGTCCAGTCAAACTGGTTGGTGTGTGCTGTCGTACCTTACTAAGGTTGGAAGTGAGAGATCAAATTACAATGTATAACTATGGTTGGCCATGGAGCAGTGAAAATGGTTAAAAATGAGTTGTTGAATTATCATTGGACGTGATCAGCGTATGCTTGAAAATGAGCAGTTGAAAAATATTAGTAAGGGTGGTCAAACTATGTGAGAGTGGTCGAAAATGGTTGGAAAGTGGAATGAGCCATCATGTGGAGTTGAGCAGCTTAAGTATGGTTGAAAGATAGTGGCAGACTATGAGAGTGAGACAAAGATCAACTGTCTGACTGCTTAGAAGTGAAGTGTTGAATTGTGGTTGGAAGTGAACTGTCGTTTATGTTTGGAAAGTGTGTGGTCTAAGAGTTTATGGCTAGACAGGAGCAATCAAATTATGGTACGGAGCGAGTGGTGAAACTGGTTGGAAGTGAAGTCGAACTATAGTATAAATAAAAAACAGCACCAGTAATCTTGAAAGTGAACAGTTGAGCTATGGTTGAAAGTGAGTACCGTAGTCAAACTGCTTGATAGTGAGTGAGCGGTCAAACATGGGTTGGGAAGTGAGATTTCGAACTGTGATTGGACTGAATTGAGAGATCAAAATGGTTGGAAGATAGCAATTGGTGTATTAGCGTCGCAGTAAGCCATTGAACTGTACCGGTAGTTGGATGTGACCGTCAAACTGGTTGGAGTTGAAGCGAGGAGTCACTACTATGGTTGGGAAGTAAGTGTTGGACTATAGGCCTACTATGATACTATGATGATGGAGTGTGCAGTTGGAAAGGTACGATCGAAGCTCATTCATGAGTGTGCTGTCGAGTCATTCTTCGAATTAGAATTGAGTGATGACACCACAAAGAAGTAAACCGTTGGGAATCATGTGTAGATAATTGCGCCTTGAGTGTTGTAAACGAGAAGTGAGAGAATATTAGACGGCTGATTATATGTAGGCTCCCATATGAGGATAGTGAGTGGTCAAATAGCATCATCATACGGATCTTACTTCATAGGCAAATATTGTACTTCTATGAATATTGGATGGACAAAATGAATGTGGAGTACTTTAGAAATAGAATGGCCCAAACCAGTTAGTCTACTGTGTTTTAAAATACCGTAATGAGAATGACCAGATTATTTAATGGACTGGATCAAACCTCTTTTTTGCAGTACAACATTAGCAACTTCCCTTTGGAATATGGAAAGGTCAAAAACAATTACTGATATGCTGTGGAATATTAAATGGTACATGCATGTTGAATGGTGTGAACTGTGGTCGGAAATCAGCGGCAGGACTTTGGTTATAGATGAGTGATCAAACTACAGTTGGAGATGAACGGTCAAATGATCTGTATCGGTATGGGTGAGAAGTAAGCTGTTGAGAATTATGTAATAAATGAGTGAATACTTATAAACATAGTTGTACCATAAGAGATGATTATCATTACAATTTGTTGGTAGTATGGGAAATGTCATCATTTGGCATTTGTCTCATGTTTTATTGTGGATGAATTGGATGGGCAAAATATTTATTAATACGTACTTTGGATATAGATCTAGGTCAAACCAGACACTATATTAAAATTATACTGTGATTCAAAGCATAGAATGGTCGAAACTTGTGTTACTGTATTTGAGAATATAGGTCAAGGTGGCCTACTTTGGAACATGGAATGGTTAAAGTTACTATTTTTTAGAATGTGGTATGTTGCAAACCAGTTATTGTAGCCTATTTTTGAATATATAAGGGGTCAAAACCTTCTACCGTAACTTGGAATAAATTACATTGGTCACTAGCGTAAAATCGTGAACCGTGAAACTGAAGTGTTAAATCTTGGATTGTGATTAGGAGAAATGAATAGTCAATTGTTATGAAAGTAAATGTTATGGATACCGATGAAGGGAAGTGAACGTTCAGTAATAGGGCGGCATGTAAGGTACGATTATGAATATGATGGAAAGAAGTATAATGCCGTGAATGGTTGTGAAGTTAGCAGACTAGTTAGCAGACTCACAGAATATTACGTGAGTGCTGAAAACAAAACTTGTCCCGGCGCCGATATGACCTATAGATGTCGAAGGAGCCGTAAAACACCTAATTAACTAAAATAGTAGCATATGGATTATGATGAGTAATCATGTATTGGATTATGATGAGTAATCATGTATCGTCATGGATTATAATAAGCTGTATTTATTTAACCCTTTCCTGCCTAAGTACCCTCTTCAATTCTACCCTTTATGCCTAGACCCTCTCTTCCTTTTCAGTCTGTAAGTCTATGCAAAGAGACGTAACTCTCTCCAAAATTAAACCTACCTCGTTTAAACTTAATTTTAGATGATAAGAAATGGTGCAGTTTCAATGAAAAAAATTGCGTTAGACAGAGGAAAGAATGAACTTTCAGAAAATGTACAGTTTTATAAACATTTAGAGTAGGTCTGTCCACTGATCTGTACTATCACTAGTATCACCATTCCCACCAGGTAGATCTAGACCTTGATCATCAACTGAATTATCCTCATTGTCACTAAGATTACCAATTTAAATGTATGATTCGTCATTATCATGTAGATATTCTTCAATAACAAAGTATTAACAAGCCATTGCAGAAATTCAAAAGCCATCGCTTGCTAATGAACATTAAAAAACCGACTGTGTAGAATGTAAAAATTTTCCTGTGTTTACAATAGCCGTAGACAGAAAATGAAAGGAGATAAAAATATGCCGTTTTTTTAGAAGAGAGATATGACTTGTGCTCACCGGATTTCCGGTAAAAGTCACGCAGATGGCGAGATCTTGTTGCTAAGGAAGTAAGAAGATGAAATGCGAGACAGGAATGCATTAGGCATCGTGGCAGAGGTCGCATTTGGTCGCAGTAGGCACCAAGGTTTATGTCGTATCTTGCCGCAGTAGGTAGGAAAGGGTAAAGTAATGAAGTACATGAGAAGTGCATTGTCACGTATGATGAACGTAAGTGGACTGGTGTAAGGTGCTGTTTTATGATACGCAAACAGGTGTAGCAGAAGTTAATGTAATGATAACAAGAAGTGAGCGGTACATAACAAGAAGTTAATGGTCCTGTGGATAATGAGTAGATTAGCTTGAATTATAATGAGTAGATTGTCGTGAATAATGATGAAGGGAAGGAAGAGAAATGTATGTTCTTGAACGAAGTAGTGTGTGGTAGCGTATTCTGTTGACAAGCTGTGTATAGTCGCTAGGTATGGTAATGGAGAGTTTGGTCATCGAAATGTGTGTGGGACCAAGTGAAAAGTCGGAAACTATGATGATGAGAAGTGTATAGCGAAATGTGAGCACTGAGGTACAGTCTTGAATAATAATTCCAAACTGTATGATCGTGAATTATGAAGGCGAGTAGTATAAGGTTGTGGATTGTGATGATGAGAAGTGAATTACAATGACGAATTGTGTATAGATCTAGTCACTGGGTTAGCGCGTCGGTTACCTACTCATGATTGAGTGAACCGACTTAGTGGAAGAAGAAGAAGAGATGATCAGAGGTCTACTCTTGTAAATTAATAATGACGAAAAATGTATAGCCGTCACTTATGCCGAGTATAGCCGTCACTTATGCCGAGTGGGGTAAGGTAGTCAATACCAGTATTGATGTTGAGAATTATATTGGAATATAAGGACGAGCAGCGTTTTCATGATTAGTGATGATTAGAGTATACCTACACTCTTGAATTGTGAAGGCCAGTCAGTACGTTACTCGATGGTTCTGAATGAATTTCGATGGGAAATTACTCTCCTGAGTTTTGAGTACCGTAGCATTGTTGTCGTCATGGATGATGACAATAAGTGTATGTTCGTGATTTATGAAGGCCGGTATTGTATGGTTGTGCTTTATTATGGTGTAAAGTCATGAGTTATGATTCAGTAGATGGTTGGGCAGTATGACGACGTAAAGTGAGCTGTCGAGTGTTACGATAAGAACTTAGTGAATAAATGTTTGTAGTAAGTTGTCAAGTGTTGTGAAGTAAGCGGTTACGTTTTATAGTGTACGGTACATTTGTAATTTGTATAATTTATGACATTTTTCGAGAATAATGATGATTAGTGCATCCAGTAAGTATTGTGATAATGTGGATGAATGAAGTTGATTAATGTATAATGACAATGAAAGGAAGTGTCAAGTTATGACGAATAGTGCAAGGTTGTCTATTGCGATGACAAGAAGTGTTAAGTTGTGAAGTTTGAAGAAGAGTAGTATACATTCAGACTGATAACATGAATTGTGAAGATAAGCAATAAAGTTGCGAATCTTTATGAGAAGTGTACGGTTGTTAACTATTAAGACGTGTAGTGAAAAGTCATGGGCAGTGACAACTTGGAGCGTAAGGCGTGAAGTACTGTGTGAAGACAAGTTGTGTAAGGTCGCAAATTGTGATGACGAGAAGCATAAAATCTTGATGTATGAGTGAACAATCAAAATTTATGATGGCGGAAAGTGAATGATTGGGTATTATTGTACGTCTTGTGCGTAATAATTGCTTTTCCATTGTGAAATCTGGTTGTGGTTTTAAATATACTCATGAAAAGAAATACACCGGTATCGAATATATGAATAGTGTATGGTCATGGCTTGTGATGAATAATGTACCGGTAATATTAACTATTGCGATTTATGATGAGAAGACATGTATGATCTTTAGTGAAATGATGACAGGTAGTTTATGGTTGTGAATTATGAAAAGTATTGTAAGGTCATTTGCATACATTTATAAGTGGCCGGAATTTTATACATTGCACTGCGGAATAAAATAATTCCTGTACCAGTACTTCGGAATATAGAATTTAGGCTACTAATTTACGGTAATTTGATGTATGAAATGGCCAGAGCTTTGTGTTGTTCTTGGAATATGCTATGGTTCAGCTGACAAGTTTGAAATATTGGTACTGGAATGTCAAAACTAGTTATTGAACTTTGAAAAAAAATGTACAGCACTTACAAAATATGCTCCGTACTATGCTTTTGTGAAATGTGCGAATGAAAAACTTGGCTGGACTAGAAGGCTACGTTCAGTGTAACATGTTAATAAATGTTAGCCCAAAAGCATAATATATTATGCGCGTCTGAAAAAGAAACATGTTATGAATATAATATACAATCTGTTTGAAGTATACAGTTCATCTTCTATAGCACATCACTTTACTTGTAATTTTTTCAAGATGCAGAGTGTATCTAGTAGCCTACCTGGTATGTCATTAATTTATAGAGTTATGTTTTGTCTGATGGTGTATCCTAAAAAAAAATCTTCAGTGGGTCTGCAAATACAAAAACTGGCGTTCCTCATGTGAGAGTTTCCTGAGAAAAGGAGTGGTGTGTGCAATTTAAAAAAACAGGGTACATATAAAAAATTACAATTACACATGTATTGAAATATTGCTTATCTTTATATTTATAACGTACAAACTACAAGTGCCTTAAAATTCTTAATGTTGTGTGGATATTTATGAAATTATTGAAACTCCTTTCTTTACTTGGATTATAGTATGGTATAAAACAGTTTCTATACACGGAAATTTGGAATGGTCAATACTTGTTACTGTTTTTTGGAACATGGAATGGTCCAAACCAATTGCCGTACCTGCCGGTACCTAGATGTATACTTTGGAATGAAATAGTGAAAAACGGTTCTTGTACTTGGGAATATGAAATTGTTGATAAAAAAACAACTATCAACCCGTTATTGTTGTCATTTGGACTGGATAAAACTAGTTCATGTAAGCCTACTTCAGAATATGGAATGTTCAAAGTTACTGTTCTTTGGTATATGAAATGGTCAAAAGCAGTTACTATACTGTATACTTTCCAAAATGGAATGGTCGAAGTTACTATTCTTTGGTATCATTTATGGAAAGGTCAAAACCAGTTACTAAGCTGTATAATTTGCGTAAAAGAATGGTCGAAGTATTGTTCTTTAAAATGTTGTATGATCAGATCCAGTTATTTTACATTGACGTATGGAATGGTGTTATAACCATCAACTGGAATTGGGAATAAATTACTTGAAATGGTCACCTGCGGTTGCCATACTATAGAATATAATATGGTCAAACCAGTTATTGTAAGTATTTACTGTACGATGGAATGGTCAAAAACAGTTATATTGGAATTTACACAATGGAATAATCAAAACGTGACTGTACTTTTGAATATTGAATGGTCAAAACCAGTTATGGAACTTTGGACAATGGGATGGTCAAAAAACCTGAGAGTGTACTTATGAATATGGAATGGTCAAAAACAGTTACTGTACTGTATGATATAGAATGGTGTAAATTTGTTACTACTCCGTGGAATGGTCAAAATCAATTACCGCCTGGGTGCTGTGCTTTCAAGTATAAATGTTCAAAACATGTTACTGTTCTTCAGAATGTGGAATGATCAAAACCAGGTATCGGTAATAAACTTTGGAATATGAATGGTTTAACCTGACTGTGTGGTATATTTAAATTTGGGATGGTTTAAACTTGTTACTGTCTTTAGAATATGAAATGGTCAAACCTTGTTACTATTGTCCTTTGGAATAGTCAAAACTAGTTAGGTGGAAATGTCAAAACCAATTAGACAATCCTACTTTGGAGTATACAATAGTCAAAACCAGTTAATGTATTTATGGATATGAAATGGTCAAAACTTGTTACTATCCTTCTGTTTGTGGAATGATCTAAACCAGTTACAGTACTTGGGAATGTGCAACGGTCAAAATAGATACACACATTGATGTATGCATATGGAACAGTTAAAACCTGTTGTACTTCAGTATGAACGGTGTATGTAATGGTGAAAACATATAACTGTACTTAAGAATATACATAGCTTGGAGAAAAACCAATAATCGTGAATGATCCAAACCAGGTACTGTACATTTTAAAACATGGAATTGTGGAAACACATTACTGTACATATACAGAAAGGTCGCAAGTAATTACCAGGACTTCGCTTTGGAATATGGAATGGTCTAAACCATTTATTGTATATCGAAATTTGGAACGGTCAAAACTTGTTGCTGTATTTTGGAATATGGAATGGTCAAAACCAATTACAGTGGGCCTACCTGCACTTCGGAATATGGAATGGTCAAAATCAATTACCTAACCTGTAGGCCTACTAAGGATTATGAATGGTCAAAACCAGTTTCCGTGCATAGAAATATTGAATGTTCAAAACCATTAACTTTTCTATAGGATATGGAATGGTCAAAACGTTATATACTGCACTTTGGAATATGCAATAATCAAAACCAGTTGATGGGTGGTCAAACCTTTTACTATACTTTGGAGCATTGAATGGTCAAAATCAGCTGCTGTATTTTATTAGATAGAATGGTCAAACATTGGTACTGTTACTGTACTTTGAATATGGAATGGTCAAAACCAGTTACTGAAGTACGGTATGTGATGTGCAATGATAAGAATTTGTTATGGTTCTACACTTTGACGATGGAACATTCGAAACCAGTTGTACAATTTAGATTTTGGAATGGTCAAGACTCGTAGTACTGAGGAGTGGTAAAACTCAGTTCCTGTGCTGTGGAATATGGAATAGTCAAAACCATGTTATGTACTATGGAATAAGAAATGGTCAAAAACGGGTGGTTGTGTATTGCGAATATAGAATGCTCAAAACCAGGTTATGTACTGCATTATATAGAATGGCCAAAACCAGGTCATGTATTGCGGAATATGGAATGCTCAAAACCAGATTATGTACTGCGGAATATGGAATGGTCAAAATCAAATCATTTACTGTGGAATATAGAATGGTCAAAAACAGGTTATGTGCTGCGGAATACAGAATGCTGAAAACCAGGTTATGTACTGCGGAATATAGAATGGTCAAAACCAGGTTATGTACTGCGGAATATGGAATGGTCAAAACCAGGTTATGTACTCTGGAATATGGAATGGTCAAAGCCAGGTTATGTACTGCGGAATATGGAATGGTCAAAACCAGATCATTTACTGTGGAATATAGAATGGTGAAAAACAGGATAGGTGCTGCGGAATATAGTTTGAAACCAGGTCATGTACTGCAGAATATAGAATGGCCAAAGCCGGGTTATTAACTGCGGAAAAGCGAAATATAGAATGGTCGAAACCAAATCATTTACTGCGGAATATGGAATGGCCAAAGCCAGATTATGTACTGCGGAATATAGAATGCTCAAAACCAGGTTTTGTACTGCGGAATATGGCAATGGTCAAAACTGGACTGCGTACTGCGGAATATGGAAATGGTCAAAAACAGATTATTTACTGCGGAATATAGAATGGTCAAAACCAGGTTTTGTACTGCGGAATATGGCAATGGTCAAAACTGGACTGCGTACTGCGGAATATGGAAATAGTCAAAAACAGGTTATTTACTGCGGAATATAGAATGCTCACAACCAGGTTATGTACTCCGGAATATGGAAATGGTCAAAACTGGGCTGTGTACTGCGGAATATGGAAATGGTCAAAACCAGGTTACGTACTGTGGAATATAGAATGCTCAAAACCAGGTTATGTTCTAGGGAATATAGAATGCTCAAAACCAGGTTATGTACTGCGAAAAATAGAACGCTCAAAACGAGATTATGTATTGCCGAATGTAGAATGGTCAAAACCAGGTTTTATACTTCGGAATATGGAATGGTCAAAACCAGGTTATATACTGCGTAATATGGAATGGTCAAAACCAGAATATGTACTGCGGAATATGGAATGGTCGAAACCAGAATATGTACTGCGGAATATGGAATGGTCGAAACCAGAATATGTACTGCGGAATATGGAATGGTCAAAACCAGGTTATATACTGCAAAATATGGAATGGTCGAAACCAGGTTATATACTGAGGAATATGGAATGGTGAAAACCAGAATATGTACTGCGGAATATGGAATGGTCAAAAATAAGTTATGTACTGCGGAATATAGACGTCTCAAAACCAGGTAACGTACTGCTAATATCGAATTGCCAAAAACAGGTTATGTACTCTGGAATATGGAATGGTCAAAACCAGGTTATGTTCTAGGGAATATAGAATGCTTAAAACCGGGTTATGTACTGCGGAATATAGAATGATCAAAACCAGGTTACGTACTGCGGAAAATAGAACGCTCAAAACGAGATTATGTTACTGCCGAATGTAGAATGCTCAAAACCAGGTTTTATTCTTCGAAATATGGAATGGTTGAAACCAGGTAACTGCGGAATACGGAATGGTCGAAGCCAGGTTGTGTACTGCGGAATATGGAATGGTCGAAACGAAGTTATGTACCGCGAATATGGAATGGCCAAAAACAGGTTCAAGTTATATACTGCGGAATATGGAATGGTCAAAACCAGGTTATATTCTGCGGAATATGTAATGGTCGAAACCAGATTGTGTACTGCGGAATATAGAAGGGTCAAAACCAGGCTATATACTGCGGAATATAGAATGGCCAAAACCAGGTTATTTACGACGGAATATTGAATGGTCAAAACGAGGTTATGTACTGCGGAATATGGAATGGTCGAAACGAGGTTATGTAATGCGGAATAAAGAAAGGTCAAAACCAGTTTACGTACTGTGAA
>JAUEKS010066471.1:0-15419 GCA_031762815.1 Tylodina fungina
CGGATCGGTACAGAATGATACCCATTCCATGCATCAGTCACTGTCTTTTTCTTGTGTTGTGGTATTCTGTCAGCGAGGTGGAAGGGACTGGACACATGGTGAGTCTGTCTGACAGATTGCCGATTCTGTGGCTGTAAATCAACTGTGCGTCTTGGCGTGCCGTCAGCCTTGGCTGTGACCACCATCCTTGAACACCATGTCACAGGGGTGTTCGGGCTAACTTTCTCCAAAACACCAATTTTGACGTCTCTTTCTAGGTCCTGTTTTACTTGGTCTTGCCAGTGAATGGGAACCAGGGCAGGTTTGTGAACAGCCACCGGTTTAGCGTCAGGGTTGACATGTAGTTGCAATGGTTCACAGTTCATCATGGGGAGGGGCTGATGTTCGCATACATTGAATGTTGTGCTGGCGTAGTGGTCCAATAGCCACTGTTTCAGTGCTGGTACATTGTCGTCCGTAGCTGACACTGACAGTCCGGGTGGTAAAATGGTAGGCATGGGTGGTGGTTCTTGGCTACGCCTGGGACAAGAACATGTGGGTGCTTCTGATGTCTCAATGGATGCCGCGTGGTCTGTTGGCCATGAGGCTGGTACTTCAGGGAAGTTGGCCGGAATTGCCCCCAACGCGATGAGGGCCTCCCTGCACAGGAAGGCTTTATCCATCTTTGAAGATACATATATCAGCAGTCTAGTGGACCTATTGGCCCCTGTGGCATCCGTGGTGCTAACTTTGGCAATGATGCCCCCTTCGACGCCAAGATCCTCCTTAATGGCCCCGCACATTGTTAATTTCACCGGCATTATGTCCGCTCTGCTGATACCCATTGCCAGAGCTGAGTGTATTGGGATAATGGAGCTTTGACAACCTGAGTCTGCAACCATTGGGGCTGTGATTGTTGACAGCTTTGACTTGTCTTTCATGGGGAATCCCAACTCTGCATGGTCACTTGGCAGGGGTGTTAATTGAACAGTCATGACAGGGTGTGGCTTGGACGGGCGGGCTATCCATGCACCATCATAGATGTGGTGTTCAAGGGGGGACGTTCTGCGCAGGCTGGGTGTATCGTTCCTTGCTTCTGCCGTACAAAGTTGTTCAAACAGGGGATGCTCATCTTCTGTTTGTAATACTCTGCCACTATTAGTTGCGCCTGTAGGTTTAGGATTTTGCTTGTTGTTTGTGCAAAATTTTGACTTCACATCGCGGTGCCCCCACTGTCCACAGGAGGTACACTTGCTGCATGCTGATGGAAAATGTCCTTTGATTGAACATTTCGCACATGTGTGCGACCATGCCTGGCAATGTTTCATGCGGGCTGCTCTGTCATTCTTGCTGCTGTGGCTGGCATCGCCACATGCCCAGCAATTTCTACCAGGTGCGGCCTGGGTATTGGCAGTCGGTGAATGGTGCGCTGTATGTTTCGTGGGGTGGCCCATGGATCCAGATGCGTCTCCCACTGCAGTCTTGGTTGCTTTTCCCTGTTCTTTCTGAGCGATGAAAGACGCTGTTTCCTCTAGGGTCCTGTCTGTCTTTGGGTCTCCGAGCAGGTCAGAGAGGATCTCTGGGTCTGCGATGCCGCGAATCAGGTTATCTTTGATGATTTCATCTGCATAATTGAATACATGCGAGCAGTTGGGCTCTTTGCACTTGACTGTATATTGGCAAAGGGACGCTTGCCCCCTCAGGCTGGCCAGGAAGGTCCTTATCCCTGTCCCCGGGGTCTGAGTCATCTTGCTCAGTTTGATCCGGTGGACTAAGGTACTTTCCTCTTTCACTGCCAGCCTCCGGATGGCGGCCATGAGGTCTTCTTCTGCCATGGATGCTACGTCATCGCGGAGATCGCGCATGATGTCGGTGCGTAGGTCCTGACTGCAACAGTAGAAAAGTGCTGTGGGTGCCATGCTGTTGGATATGGACATGCCAGTCTTGTACATAGCCCATTGTCTGGTGAATGCTGACCATTGGTCTGGGTCACAGGCTGCTCCTATCTGCGGGGGGTCAAGCTTGACCTTAGATGTAGGGGCTGTCATGTGGGTAGTTCTGTCATGCATTTTCAATGCCGTAGTGAGGGCATCTGCAAAAGCGGCGTCCAACTCCTGCGACTTCCAGTTGCAGCCATCAACTGGGCATGTTAGAGTGGGCATGATGGTAGTGTTAGTGCGGTGCAGTCAGTTTCTTAAGTGATGATAACAGGGCAAGATGTAGCGGTATTCTCCATCATAGTTAAATATGGATAACGTCCTCTACTCAGGGTGATGATGTATTGATTGGAGTTTATTATTAATCAACGATAACGGAGTATAAAGGATGATGGAGAATCTGAAGAGAGAAGAGAGAGGATGATTACTAGTACATATATGCATATCTATCTAATTATGACCAATTCCACTCTCACTTACTCCACATAGTGGAACCCCCCCTCCACCCACCCAATCTCATAAACCTCATAGACACAAAGTCTGGTTCTCTGGCTAAAAGATGGCATACAGGAAATTCGTCAACACTAAATCTGTTAAAGGTTTAATCCTTTTTAAAAAGACTGTGCCCAGGCGTGCAGGATGAAATTCTTTTAGAAAATTTGTATCAGAAATTAACACACAGACATCAATTAATCAGGTTTGGAAGATCATTAATAAAACTTAATACACACACAGACTCAATCAAACATACATAATGAAATTCTGAAACACCTCCCCACAGAAACACACCTTTTACTTTCGGACATTTTTAACCATTATAATTGGCAAACACACCTTTCCGGACACTTGGTGCCATGCCACTGTCATCCCCATCCCCAAGCCCCATAAAGATCACACTAACCCATCACACTACAGACCCATAGTCTTGACCAGCTGCCTCTGTAAATTAATGAAGAAGCTGGTCAATTAATGCCTAATGTGGTTTCTTGAGACCATAAATTCATTCTCCAACATTCAATGTGGCTTTCGAAAGATCCGCTCGACCATGGGCCATATGGTCAGACTCGAAACATACATCCGAAATGCCTTTATAAACAAACAACATGTAGTAGCCATCTTTTTCGACCTAGAAAAGGTATTCGACACAACATGGACACAAGGCATCCTGGGGGACCTGCACGACCTGGGCCTTAGAGGCCATCTACCATCTTTGAACATTTTTTAAACGATCGCTCTCTCAAAGTCCGCATTAGATCCAATTTATCTGATGCACATCACCAAGAGGAAGGTGTTCCTCAGGGTAGCATCCTTTCCCCACTCCTATTTGAAATAAAAATTAATTCCTTGCACCTTGAGGATTCCTCTGCAAGTCTAATGCCAAAATCGATGTCATAGAGAGACAACTTCAAAATCAGCTGGGTCTTCAGCGGAGATGGGCAGACGAAAATGGTTTTCAGTTTTCTCCCCATTTCTGTCAGAGGACCTCATGTGTTCGAGAACTTGACATACATGTCAACAGTAGTCATCTGCCTTTTAAAGACCAGGCTCATTTTCTTGGCGTTTATTTTCGACAAACGTCTGACTTTTCTTCCCCACATTAAAGATCTCCGTCTTTGGTGTCAGAGTGCCTTAAACGTCCTAAAAGTCCTCTCCAACCCAGAGTGGTGAGGGGACACAGAGTGTCAGAGGACACAGAGGGGACACTCCTCCACCTCTATCATTCTCTTGTCCGCTCAAAGTTGGACCACGCCTGTCACATATATGGCTCAGCCAACAAGTCTAAACTTAAATGTTAGACCCGATTCAAAATCAAGGCCTTTGCCTCGCCCTGGGGGGGGCTTTCTGCACTTCTGTTGAGAGCCTCCAGGCTGAGGCGTATGTCCCACTCCTTTACCTTAGAAGGAAAAAGTTAGTTCTACAGTACACCATTAAGAGGGGGAGCGGGTAGGCCTACTCAAAATCGAATTTTTTTTTCTATTCTGTAAGAGAAGTCATTTCTGAATATGAATTTACCAAATTCATACATGAAATGATCATATAAGTCCTCAAAAAATGCATTCATCTGAACAAGGTAGGCCCTAAAACGACCAAAAAATCTATAATCCTGTCTGACATGCACCCATTTCAACAACTAACAAAGCTTCTCATAAAAGTAAGTACCCTTGGAGTTTCAGTATCAATGCTTCATAATACATCTCCTTCCTGTTCCCGCATAATGCTATAGTGTTTGGGTTACACATTGTGCTGCTATCCCATCCTACTTACACCCACTCCCTTTGTTTTGGTTAGAGGAGTATGGTTGAGATATCTAGGTCGCGTAGGCCTAGTAAGACAAGTACAAACACCTCGAGCTGCAGCAATACTTATTATTACGTATGTGGGCATTGTGTGAACTAAGTAGTAATTTATTGTAGCAGGCCATGATCTTGTTTCTGGGACCTCAAAATTTCCGCACTATTTTTAGCCAGAGCGTAAAGTTCAAGGTGTTTGAAAGTTTACTACTACTACTACTACATGTATTAGTAGGCCTACTACTACTACAAGTCCCAAAACAGAGATAAAAAGAGAAGAATGTTACACAGGAAAGCGCAGGAGAAAGAAGGAGCTTTTGCCTACGCAGCCGGAACGTTTTGAGGTTTTGCATCAATTTGATTCCTTATTTTGGATATGGAACTTTCAAATGCCATTTTCTCAAAATCAATTTTTCAACTAAATTTTTTTCTATCTTCTCTTTCATTTATGAAACAATCGTGGTGAAATTTGGCACATAGTTTATTTATACCGATACGATAATGACATGATTGATATCTGTGATTTCAGGTGCAAAATTATGGGAATAATGTGAATTATTTATTTACAGTCTTTGAAACACTGTGAATAAAAAAACCAACAAACATATCGACAAAATCTCTTCATTAGTTTTTATATACATACATTGGATGCGTATGTATAGTTTCAAATGGATCGTATTTCATTTGAGGGAGGAGATAGCTTTTGAAATTGACATGTCATAGTCCACAAATTCAAGATGGCGGCCGTTGCCATGGCAACACAAATTTGTATTTTTGTATTTTTTTTGCTTGATCCTCTAATTTGAACATGTTGAGTTCAATGGTAATAGTGAAAATCATCTGGAGTGAAGCATTTTAAAAATGGTGTCCTCAGGACCGCACCCCCCCTCCCCCTTAAATGCAGCTTCCTTTCCAACAACCCAGCACACAACTGTGTCTTCAAACCAAACCCCACCGCCCTTAAAGATATCCCAAATATACATAACTTTGTTAAACCATTTGCCTTTAGGGTCTTTGATGATCCTTAATGATTTTAATTTCTCAAGGAGTAAAACTTTGGATTTCTTCTTCCCGAAAGGGCCCCCGTGGAAACTTAAAAGAGCTGTAGTAGACCTTAGCCTGACTGCGTTGGGTAAAGAAGAAACCAGTGCATCTGAATATAAAAAACAATTCGACAACCTTCTTAAAAAATACCCACTTTTTGAACCTTTCTTCACAGACTACTCAAAATCCAATTCTGTGGTCGGTGCAGGTACGTTTCATTCACCCGACCGAAAGCAGAAGAGGAGCCTTCCCCCAGCAGCCTCCGTCTTTACAGCAGAGGTATCCGCAATTGATATAACGCTTGATACTATTAATCCGTTAAATCATCATTTTTAATTCTCTCCGATTCTCTGTCCTGTCTAAAAGCACTCAAGCTCTCTGAAACCACCTGTCCTAACATTTTAAAATTACAGTTGAGAATCCACTCACTGGTAAATAAAAACACAAATATAATTCTGGCATGGATTCCAAGCCATGTCGGAATCAAAGGAAACAAACAGGTCGACTCTTACGTTGAAGAGGCATCGGGCCTGCCCACCCCTCTGGGTAGTAAGATCCCTTATCGGGATTATCAATAATAAAAAAGACAATCTTTTCCGCCTGGGAGGACCAATGGTCCTCCCTTCTCTGGTAATGATCCTCCCAGGTGGAAAACAAGCTCTTTAAAGTCAAACCAAGGCTCCATCCTTACATCTCCAGAGGGCTCCCGAGGAGGGCAGAGGTGGTTTTGAACCGACTGAAAATTGTACACACCAATTTTACTATCAACACCTTAACAGCGACGACAAACCTTTTTGTATCTCCTGCCACCAGGACTTCACCGTCAAACACCTCCTCGTGAAGTGTACTGACTTTGGAGACGTGAGGAAGAACTTCCATGTAACAAGAAGCCTTGAGACCCTCTTTAACGTGGTTCCGGCCCACAAAATTCTTGGATTCGTAAAAGCCATGAATATGCTCGATAAGTTGTAATATAGAACCCCATTAAATTTTTACCTGTCCCTATAATAAACATCCTTTTAAAAAAAAATATTTTTAAAGAAAACCTATGCAAAAAGCACTTTTAACCTAGTTTCCCTCAGAATCTTATGTGAGTCCTGAAAACAAAACATGCCTCGACGCAGATATGACCTGTAGCTGTAGATGGAGCCGTAATACAACTAACTTTCTAACTGAGCAGAATATGTTGGTACATATGCCATCCTACACTAGAGACGTTCCTATTGTAGGAAAATACTGCAACTCCATCTGCCCATTAACCATCACAGTGATCAAGAATTCGTGATTCCCATAGTGGATCAAGTCTTGATGATATCTTTGCGGGCATCATTCTGTGATACGTGCTCAGGTTTTCTCGGCGCCGATATGACCTATAGCTGTCGAAGGAGCCGTATAATAACTAACTTTCTAAAAAACTGAGCAGAATATGTTGGTACATGAGTACATGTGCCATCCTACACTAGAGCCATTCGTATTGTAGGGAAATACAGCAACTCCATCTGCCTATTAACCATCACAGTGATCAAGAATTTGTGATTCAGGGATGGATGGCTCCCCACAGTGGATCAAGGCTTGATGATGTCTTTGCGGGCATCGTGCTGTGGTGCGTGCTCAGGGTTTCTCCTGCGCAATAAAGGGTAGATATCCTTGGTGGCAACTACAGCTCCATAATTGCAGTTGAGTTGTTTATAGACCACTCTAAATGTGGTGGGTGACAGCAATGACAAGGAATCCAGCATTATCCTTTTACTCAAGATGGGGGCTGCATTCATCCAGTCTCCACTATGGAGCACTTGTGGAACTGGCCCAGAATATTGGCATTGGTGAACCAGTCATCACATCTGTAGCTCGTTCTAAGCTGTTTGCCTTGCATAGTTTTCACTGGGTAGATTTTGCTCTTCTTCAGAAGTGCTTGCCCAATGCTGAATAATGTGACCAACTTCGTCGATGCAAAGGGATCCGGTGTCCCTGAAGAGTATTTTTGCAACAAGATGGGAAGATTCAGTGGGCACCATGAAGGCTGGGAGTATGCAGACCTGCCATTTAACCTGATTTAATCAGGATATCCTGATTTTTTATCAGGCGTTTAGAGTAGATATCCTGATTTTTTTGGCATTTATGGTAAAAATACTGATTTTTTAAAAATCATATTCTTCATTGCGTTAGTTGATCCTGTTTTTTTTCTCAAATACTGTTTTTTTTTGACTGGGTATCCTGATTTTACTTAAAACATTGTGGCAGGTCTGAGTATGACATCAGAAGACTATCAGATGCTGTCTGACAGGTTGTTTTGCCTGTCAGATGCTGCCTGCCAAAGTATACAGGTTGTTTTGCCTGTTGTCAGGATGGTGTTGGGATGGAGGTGTGTCTTTCAAGCATAACTTCATGTCATCCATCATTTGTTTGTATGTGTTTATTCAAAATCAAATTATAGAAGACTGCCCTTTACTGCCTTTGTTATTTGTCTGAGTAGTGACACCTGTTTCTTTGCTCAGGACAGGAATTGGAAACCAGAAGACTGTAGACATTGAAGAAGGCACTGGCTATTGTCAGCCACCTGACTGATCTGTTTACTACTGAAAGAAAGTTATGGCCTCTCCTGGGGAAGAGACAGAATTGAAATCGAATCAAGGTGAGAGTTCTTGGGCCAACGAAAGTGCAACATATAATTGTTAAAGTCAGTTCAAATGAAAATGGCATGCTTCTGCAAGCAGGGATAATGTTGGTTCATATTCTATACAAACTCAGCTGCAAGAATATATCCCCAACACCCACTCTTGATAGATACTAAGTATGTTGTAAAAGATCCAGAGAAAAGAAGTACATGTAGTATAAATGTATAAAATTTACATGTGATGTCCACGACTAGTTGATAGTTGACAATGTTTTTTGCTCAACAAACCATAATACTCCTAACTCTGAACGGTTTAGATTTTTTAATTTCATGTGACTAGAATACATTCACCACATAGTCAGTGTTCACTATTCTGACATGACAAGTCATATCCCACACTTACTACAGACTAGAATTTCTTAATTCCCAATTAATATTAGTGAAAAGGTCTTCACTTCGAAAGAAATATGGAGAAAAACAAATATGCTTATTTTCATCAAAACTGGTACAACCCTGTAATGGATGATAAATCCGTCACTTTGCATTGGCATTTTTTGTTTTTTTCTGTCAGCTCCCAGGGCCCATTCACCTAACCATTTAAAGAAAAATCATGTTGGACATGTAATTGACTGAGATGCCAGTTGACCTAATACAGAAAATATTATCAACTTATGACAAATTCAGTATGAGGTGTTGATAATTTTTTATATACCTATTAGCCATTTGCATGTCCCAGTATACTCTTACATTATATATGACCCATTCTCAAAAGGTGACCCTTATTTTGTTGCAGGACTAGTAATTTTTGAAATTCCAAATAAAGTCAAAAGTCTTATAAATTTGACTTCATGAGATATTAGTGGATTGTATTTTAAGGGAAAGAAGATAACTTTCACCACCTGTATCAGAGAATCTGGCTTTGAATTCACTGAATGATGCAGTCACTGCCGTGAGCAATGACATACAAAAGACCCCCAATACACACTGAGATGACCCCATTTACTGACACAGATTACTGTATGAATTACTTTGAATAGTATCTTGAACTTTCATGTAGAGGGAATTCCAAACTAGATCACCAACCATCATTTAACCATCTGTTAAGTATGTCATCATAACGTCAGTGACCCATGCTGGGTTTATACTTTTCCTCCTTTAATAAAAATGCAAGATCAAGGCCAGCTGTTTGCATTTAGGAGCAAGTACAGTAAAAACGAGAACAATGAATCACTTGTGAAAGCATTTTTATGCTCAGTTATGCACATGTGATAGGTTTTTATCACTGATGTTACGATGACATACATTGCATGTCATATTTATGGCAGTGATAAAAACACTTCTCTTTGTCAAACGCGGCCATAAGTGCCATCCATGGTTGATAGGAGTGACTTTTTTCATGTTTCCTGAGTTTTCAAATGTGCCATCATAAAATCAAGGCTGTTTTGTGCAATTTAGAGTGCCTGTGAAATGCTTCTATCACTGATGTTACTATGACATACATTTTATGTCATAGTTGTTACAACAATGATCAAAATTTTTTTAAAGTCATTTTTACAATCCTTGCAATTTATAATCTAAATACAACTAATTCAAAATTGATATTTTGAGATGTGTGTGAACATGTTCAAGAGGGTCTCTCCTTTCACAAACACAAATCGTAACTTTTGGATTCGATGTGACCGACACAAGTTGAGCGCTCTCTCTGACAAAGGAAAGGCTAGATACCAGAAATAGGCCTCATACGGGTCACTGCTAATTGTGTGCTATCAAAAAGTGAGCGATTGTAACGAAACAATGTACAGGTCCGGGTGAATTCGGAGGTATCACTGACGTTACGAAATAACTGACACGACTTAAATTATTTTTAACGGACGATAATATCAGGATTCCGCTATGTTCGGTGTATGTAACCTTTTTATCTGGAGGTTCAGATTGACATTATAAAAACTAAGTACCATGCCATTTTAATGGCTCTATTTTCCTGTGCGAATTTCAATGACCAAGTTAGGTCTAGAAATGACTGACACAGTAACGGGAGTGATCGAGATTCTTGGAATCAAATTTAAAACTTTGGGAGGGTTCATTAAAAAAAACTGTTGGCTTTTATGAAAAGTCTAAGATGACTTTTAAATGCAGGCCAAGTTTAATCGAAAATGCTCACTTTTTTCAATAGGTGCGACACTCACAAAACAAGAATATTCACAGTGCAACAAAATCAACACAAAAAAGAAGTCCTTTTATCATTTCAAATTGGCATTGTACCAATATTATGAAAAGAAGATGAACAATTTTATTTATACTATATCTTCAATCTATTAACTTAAAGGTGAATATAATAAATGTCAAAATGTATGACTTTATTGGACTCTTTGGAGCAAATTTTAATGAGCCAATTTAACTGGTTCACCTTTTGAGATTGGGTCATCTCCATATATCTGTATGTATATATTCTACGTTAAAAATGGATCTACTCTTGGACATTCTTCTCAAAAGGTATTTTAATATAATTTTCATACTTTCTTTTCATTCTTTTGCTGTAAAATCAAGATTAATCAAAAGCATTATGAAAAATTATGAAATCACATCTTTAACTAACCAGCTGTAACTACTGGTGCCTAATAACACAACCATCACGTCACTTTCTTTTCTGACTTGCAGGGAACAAAGTTGATGCCTGACCTGATGGCCTTTTGGTTTTACTACAAGCAGTGTCAGGTGGAAACTGGTGATGTTAATGGGGCGCTGGAAACAGAGAAGGTCTTGGTGCGCCTCCGAGCAGAGAATAATCTAGGGGGTTGAGGAACAAAGAGGAAATTTTGGAAACTTACAATAATGCCATCCATTTTGTTTTTATTTGTAGTGTTATCTATTTTGGCACTGGAAAGCAGTTTGAAATATGCAGATTGTTTTTCTTTCCTCTCCAGCTCCTTTCTTCTTTTTACTCCATCTTTTCCTTATCTTTCTCCTCCTCATCTTTCTCCACCTCCAACTCCTCCTCTGGTATATCTTTATATTGAAAGTTTAAGAAGTACATTTCTTCAATGATGTACACGCTCCTTAATATACTTACATATGTTTTGTATTTATATTTTAGTGCCCTTAACTTATGATTAATATCATGTGGACAATCATCACACCTGTCTCATCGTGCCTGTCCCATCAACCTAGGATGATGGAGGCAATACATAGGTCGCTGTATAAGACCCTACAGGAATTTATCTAAGGATCCAATCAAACCATATTTAGGGGTCATAATTTGCTGCCCTTACAACCTACTCTAAAGGTTATATCTTAACAACCTTGCACTTTACCTTGAGGGCAGTGCGGAAGATGCTAGGGGTGTTTCTTAGGGATTAGCATGTGGAGATTTAGATTTCTGTGTTCCGTTACCTGCTCATAACCATACCATAAGAATTCTTCCCTTTCTTGAACTATTAAAACTTGGATTGAAATTAATCACTTTCCTTTTCGATCATGAACTAAAGTAATTGAGCAAAGAAACAATTTCAGAGCATAAGAACTATGTATAAGGTTTACATGATTTTTTGTATCAGAGACCTCTTTAAGTCAATACTCAGGACTCAGTATCTACTTTACAATGTAGCTGATGTGATCTGTCTTCCATGTTGAATCCATCACATTCCAGAATAAATATTCCACCTGTTACCATTCAACATCATTGCAATTCTCTTTGATGAAGACAGACATTGAATCCAGAACTGGTTGTGATTTTCTTTAAAATCCTTGATTATGAAATCAGGATAGGTGCAAAACTTCCTGGTGATGGAATGTTCATGTTTACGCATTGCTACGTTTTGTTTATATCTACATTCTATGATTGAAAAATGGCGTTTGTACTATTTTCTTTCTTTTTCTGATGGTTTCTCAAGTGAATGATCCAATTATAGCCAGAAAGGTACAATCGTCATAATCATACATTTTTTGACTGTTGTCAATGAGTTCAGGGGTAAACCGGAGGCAATGCCTACTCTTCAGGGCACTCTTTTACATTTTTAATGTGAAGAAATTGCATTGTGAAAATGTTTTTGTTTGCTTACATCATGCTACTCTCTGGTTAACTAAGGTTGTGTTTTTAATGCGTATTTTTAAGCTTAATATTCTTAGATCTGATCTTATTCTTTTACTGCAATATTTGTCATTAAGAGAAATTTTACCTTCAAAATATGCTGTCATTTAAGCAGTATAACACTATTTTTACATTGGATATGTTACATTGTTAGTGAGAGAAGAAGAAAGTTCAGCCTGTCTGTGACTGAAGAAGAATGTTCAGCCTGTTTGTGAGAGAAGAAGAATGTTCAATCTGTCTGTGGCAGAAGAGGTATGTTCAGTCTGCCTGTAAGAGAAGAAGAAGAAGAATGTTCAATCTGTCTGTAAGAGAAGAAGAATGTTCAGTCTGTCTGTAAGAGAAGAAGAAGAAGGTTCAGTCTCATCTCTTTCTCCAGGTGATGGAGATGGTTATTGCATGCTATCTAAAGTTGTTATTTTACACTCCAAATTTCTTCCAGAAAGACACAATTTTATTTTATACCTTTTTACATGTGCATTGAATTGATAAAGGTGATATTCAATGAATGATAACATGAGTCCGTCTTATAAAATGTATGTGTTTCAATGTGTAACCTTTATAAAACAGCCTGCAATGTGTACGTCAGATGTAGGCCTACCCTATAAAACAGTCCTTAAAGCTATCAGTCTACCTGTGAAACTTTCTCACATTATCTGTTTATTTGCTAGCATTGGTCAACCAGCTTGCATGCAGAGGTGTAATGGTAGTGATGCTGTAACATTCGTGAAGACTTGATGTGATACAGCACCGAGGATGATACAGAAGAGTACCATATATTACTTTACTTTGGCAGGTGTAACCATTGATGTGCGGATTTTTCCTTTAACGCTTGCTGGCACATTTATCGCATAGCAGTCCTGACAGCATTCTCCATCCATCCTACCTTGCCTTTGGATTTGTTTCTTGACTTATTTGTTACTTCCTGTCTCCTCTTGTACTGTTGCCTCTACGTATTTAAACTTTTCTCTCTCACTTCCTTGCTCTGTTTATATTTCAGCTGGTATGGGGTTTTTTTTAAACTATAGTTTTTGTTCTTCCTTAATTTTTATCCCTCTTTTTTCGCACATCCTCTCCAGTTCTTGAATTCCTCATCTGCATTTATAAGTACCAGTACCAAGTCCTCTGCAAATGTCATATTCCAGGTAACTCCTCATGTCACTTTGTCTGTCAGTTGGTCTATCACCATAACAAACAGAAATGGACTTTGGTCTGACCCCTGATGAAGCCCTAGTGATGCATTGAAGGTTCCCTAGTTCCTGCCGCTGTCCTGACCACTGTTTTGCTTTCCATATGCATGTCTTGAGTCAGCTTAACCAGTTTCCAACACTGCAATGCTAATGCTTACTCTCCAAAGATTCCTTCATGAATCTTTTCAAAGAAATCAAACACTACGGCGCTCTTTCTTTCTTTCCCCATACTTTTTATAAGCTCGTTTTTCAATCAAATAGTGTAGCCTACCCGTCGGCATCTTTTGGCATTAAGTCAATCTGTTTTCACACTGTGGCTTTTTTATGGAATCTTCTCTCTATCCACCTTCACCCACTCCTCACTGTGAGAATCTTCATCTTGACTCTCTATAGGGGGTCTCTGTGGTGTAGTGGTTAAGTCACGGCCTCAGAAGACCAAGATGAAGACAAAGACGAAAGTTGCGAGTTCCAGTCCAGATTCACCCAAGATTTTTTTTTTCAGAGTTTTCTCTGGCCCACGGCTTGTGTAGAGTCGCATCCTATCGGAAACGGACGTTAAAACGTAGGTCCCACTTCTGATATAACCTTAATATGTTGAAAAAGGGTGTAAAACTCAAGTAAAAATAAAAACAAAAAAAACTATCCTATAGTTGCTGTGGTCCTGTACTTCCCTCTTCGTTCTCCATCGGTGTCAAGACATTGCTGCTCCATCATCCTTTCTGCATTGCTTCCTTTTCAGAGGTGTTGTTGAAATCTGTTGTGAGGAACTCTGCTGCTACATCGACCAGGTATTTCCATGGCTCTGCTGGTGCAGCACCCAGTCCTACAGCTTTCTCGTGTTCTTTTCCATCTGTTCTGTCCCCGTTTCTTACTCCCAACCGTTATATACCAGGCGGTTTCCAATCCTATATTTCCGCTCACAGGTGTCCATTTAAATAAGCGATGTAAAAGTTCTTCTTTATGGCGTAGTCATTATCGCCTCTTCGTCCATATTTTTTCAGAAATTGTTTTGTCTACATTCCTTGCTTCTTACCTATGTGCATTTCCGAATATGATATTTGTAATTCATCCACTCAGCTCAAACGATCCTCATCCAAATTACTCTATCAGCCACTCTGATGACTGACATCCATCTAACACGAGCTTAGCTTCAACATGTAGAGGAGCTCAGAAAGAACTCCATTATGTCCATACGTTTGAAGTTTAGCATTTATAAACGATAAAAAAGCATCCCACCTCCATTAAAAAAAAAACATCGAGAATGTAAAGCACTAGATGACGGTGAACTACAACCCATATAACATGCTGTGGAATGGACCCTCACAATTTTGAAGAATGGGAAAAGCTCGGGGCTGGACAACATACAAACACAGATATTAAAGGGTGAAGGTGCGAGAAAGAGAGGGAAAAAGAGAAGAGAGACGGAGAGAGAGAGAGAAAGAGAGAGAGAGGGAGAGAGAGAGAGAGAGAGAGAGAGAGAGAGAGAGAGAGAGAGAGAGAGAGAGAGAAGGAACGCTAGCATAATTTATATAATAAGATCTGGTAGAGTGGAAATGCACCTGAGGAGTGGAAGTAGTCAATTTACATCCCAATACCAAAGAAGGAAGCAGGCCTCGAACTATGCACGAACCTCAGGATCATATCACTCGTTAGACATGCAGGCCAATTACTAGCAAAAACCATGACGACAAAGATGCAAGAAAACATGGGGGGCACACACAGATGAGAAACACACGGGCTGGTTTCAGTACAAAGGATTAGGCCTACATATTCAAAATAGCTGATTCAAAAATTCAGAGTGACAAACAATCATTTCGGAATAAGCTTCATTGACGTGAACGATGCTAACAAAATATCCAAGGACTTGAGGCCCCATCCAAAGATTACGTCCCTCCTGGACTTGGAGTCCCTGCATAGCTACCAAATATCCTTAATAACACTAGAAAACACCACACAAAACAAACCATTTCATTGAATAAAGGGCCGCGCCAGAGTTGGGTTGTTTTGTTTTTTTTGCTCCACCATTGTTTCGCCTACATACAGAATACAGTAATTAAGACGTTGCACCGAGCGAGTTGTCCTCCTCAATAGCTGCCTTACAAGCTAATCATGGCCGTGAAAGGGCGTAGCAAGAACAAGAGCATGTCACTCAATGTAATTTTATCAAATAAAGTTATGGGTACTGACAAACGCAGGGTAAAAACAACTGGAAATCAACGGAGAACAAATCGATATTTTGAATCGTTTTAGAGACTGTATAGTGACATATATATATATATA
>JAUEKS010068690.1:0-15385 GCA_031762815.1 Tylodina fungina
TTTTCGATCTGAAAAAATTCACTGAGCAAGCTTGATAGCCATGGAAACAAGGGATGTAACTCATGGAATTCTAAGTAGTCGTACTTTACTTCTCAATGAGTTCAATGGTAGGCTCGCATTTTTACGAGGTCAGCATTCCCAATGCATATGGAAGATACAACTTAATGCGACGTCAGCGGGTTAAGGGTTAACCCTCTCCCATTTATAAGGCCAAGACAGAAGGGAGCCATTTTCTATAACGGATAGAGATGCACAGTAAACTAGGGTCTGATCTGAGGTGAATCAGAGAACTGGGGAGGAATTGAAAATGAGCCAGAGCTCCAGAGGTTACATGGTATTGGTATTGCCCAAGACCTTTGGTCAAGAGTCGAGATTAACTCTGTGGCTTGTGAACCACCGCTCTCTGCACTCGTCAATTGCGAAAATAACACGGTAGTATGAGAGGGTCAAGCTCCTGACTTGCTAATGCATAATCCTGGTAGTGATCGAAGACAAGATCAGGTGTCGAGATAAGCACTGTAGGCAGCAGACCATGGCTGACCAGTCCTGTGTATGGCGCAACTACGCAACAGGGGCATGTGTTTTCGGGGTTTTGCGAGAGACCCAAGCCCAAGCCTCTGACTTGCTACGAAGCAGACCTGGGAGTAGCCGAAGACACGGCCCATCTGAAGCCGTCCAGTCAGTAGACAGGTGGTCAGACGATCATCACGGGAAGAGTTGCAATGATGAATTACATGCATCATGTTACGCCATGAAATCACAGAGGAAACAAACAGGAGTAAATTAGGGCGGGTTTTTCGGGTACATGTATCAAGATTCAAGGAGGGTGGAATAGGTCAGATATAACCAGTAGGAACGCAATGTACGAAAAAGGGTCTTATACAATTCAAAATCAGTCATTACTTGAGGGAGAGAGGGTAAGCCAACTAGTTCTTTTCACTGATACATTTATGTCACCAGGAATATCGACCAAAGATCCCAAAATGGTATTCTTTATTCTAAGACCTGATGTAACCAGTTCAATACACAATCAGTCCTAAAGATGGATGATCAAGTCAGAGATTTGGTATCCATTGCGCAACGATTTGAGGAAACCAAATTTAATATATATATCTTTAAATTTAAACCATAACGAAAATAAGATATATTCTTCTTCATTTTGGCAATGACAATGTCTTCTTTCGAAGTTTGTACACAAAACAATAATTTCTGAACACCTATCTCACTAGATTTTCCTCTCTGATCTTTGACTTATTCAATTCAATGAAAAGAAATGCTATGCTCAATGCATATTGGGTGCACAGTGGCACAGCGATATAGCATAGGACTACGGACTGAGAGGTATGAGGTTCGAACCCCACCAGCGGCACTTGTGGTTTTTCTTAAATATGGAAATTAACCCCTGTAGCTTCACTCAAGCCAGGTAAAAATGGGTAGGCCTGCAGCTTTGACTGGGAAGTATCTGCAACAGACTAGCATGTTATTCAGAAAGTGATGGATAAAAATCTGTCACTGTCCGCATCAGGCTACTGAAACCGGGATAAGCTCTGGCCCTATGACGATTGGCTCGAAAAGAGTAGTTCTTTCTACGCACTTTAGCTATTACAGAACGTGCACTGATTTGCAGGGTTAGTTAGTGTCCCTCCCATTATTCCTACAATTTCATCAGATCAAGTCTATTTCAGACATGGAGTCCAATTCTGATTCAGACCCGTCAGTGACTGGAACCACTGTGCTATTACATGTACTGTCCCTCCCCTCTACTTCTGAGTCACTATAGGCGTTGCTTACTTCGGATACGAACGGATTAAAGATTGTGGATATGGATTCCTCTAGTGGAAATCCTGGAGCCTCTGGTGACGTATTCACAGGGGTACTGGTCCGATCTTGAAAAGTTGCAGAAGAATTTATCAAAGACTTCTTTTTCTTGCTGGTTTGTTTCTTGGGAGATGATGTAAGATAACAATGTAAATTTCTCGATGCAACGTCAGTGGCGTCAACGTCATAAGTTTTTCTTAACTTGGGCAGCCTACCAATGGCAGGCTTTTCCTTGGGAGAGATAGCATTGCAGTTCTGATATTGACAATGACAGTTAGCGTGAGAAGAGTTATGAACAAAGGACGGAGGTCTAATAAAATTGCTCTTCCTAACACGTGTCCCAGAGGACGATACATTTTGCTGCACGGATGTACGTGCTTTGCTGTTCTCCTGAGGATGAGAGCATGAATCACTATCTATTCTTTTGGGGTTTGAAGGGGAAAACTTTTCAATATAAGAGGGGGGAAATAATATGTCATGTACATGTTGCCTATTTGAATCATTAGCCGGTGCCAAAGATCCCCCCTTCGTAGTAGTAGATGACTGTAAAACTTTAGGCTTTGGACTGTGCTTGACTAGAAAAGAGCGAGAGGTTGCAGATCCTTTGGTTTCCCACTCCGAGCCTCTGTGTAGAAATTTGCTTATACGCGGGATCATACCATTTGAATTATAAACAATATTTTCTTGGCCCATTTCAATGCTTGTAAATGAGGCATCCACACCGTAGCTACCCCCTTTCTGTGGATGCATGCACTCATCAACAAGATCATCATTTGTTTCAGTCTCATTACAGCCAAAAGACATGTCAGCTGATTCAACTTGCGTCACGGGTATAGAATCATATTTATGCGACCCTGATTTGTCACCTTGAATCTCCCTCCACACATTACGCGCACAATTCCTAAGTTCACTTTCTCTTACTGTGCTCTCATGATTCTTGTCTACAGTCATCTCATGCTGGTCTCTGGAATCAAACTTCACGTTAGAGAGATCATGATAAAAACACAACCTATGTGAGTCTGAAGCTGTCTCCCACAACTTGTTTAGCTGCTTCTGTGGAAACACTTGGTCTGATAATTCTGACAAGTCCTCCTCACATCCATTACTGTTGTGCCCAATCACATTTGAAGAAGGCACAACATTTTGTCGGCCAGGGGACTGAGTAGATGTCTTAAAATTGGTCTTTGACTGTTGCTTTGAAGTCAAGGATTGTGTACCAAGAGGAGCTTGAATATTCCTGTTGTGGAAGGTAGAATCAATATGCCTTGATCTAAGGGGAAATGGAGTACTGGACAGATTATTTGTATTTAGAAACTGGAATGAAATTTTTGGTGGACAAGAAGGGTAGTGGTATGTTGGAGCTCTTGTGCCCCCTGTTGACTCCTCAATCCATCTCTGAACTCTGCCATGGGCTGTTGGTATAGGCCTATTCACATTTGGAGATAATTTTTGCGACAGATTCCCCCTTGATAGCGAGGTGTCAGCATCCTTGCACATCTTAAAATCTGTTTTTAAAACATGTTGTGGATGCTTGTACTTTCTTCTGCTTCTTGAAAATGGTTCTTGCATATTTATAGGTCCTCTTAGGATGGGATCAGCTTCAGAGAATGCCCCAAACAATGTGGATGGTTGACTTATTTGTGGTGATTTTGGCTGCTCGTTAGTTGAAGTTAATGGCTGCAAACATGATGGACACTTCTGAGTAGACACAGTATTTATTGTGTCTCCATTTTTTGAAGATCTATCGTTTTGTATTCTCTGAGTAGAGCTGTCGATGTCTAATATCCTGTATATTTGATCTAGTTGTGCTTCGATTGCTAAATTCTGTTCAAAACCTCCATAGTTAGGCGACAAAGAGGGATCAGTAAAGTAGTCACTGGTTTGGGAGCCTGATGCTTTTCTTTTCAACTTTCTGTCATGTGGCAGCCTACCCTGCTCATTCAGTATCCATTTATTCTGATCAAAACCATAGCATGATGCTGAAGTTCTTGAATCTCTTAGTTTGAGCTCCGAATATTGTGTCCTGCCTATTGAGTTTGCATCAATACATGAACCTTTGGTATTCATATTGAGAAACCTTTGTGTATCTAAACCTTTGCTGCACTTTCTTGGACTTGCTCTGGTGTTGCTAAGAAAGCTTTGATCATGCTTGTGTAGATCTAAGTTACCAAGAGAGGTGGTGAGACTTGTGTCAGAAGGCTGGACATGTTTAAAAGAAACTTCGCCGACTTGATTAGGATGCTGTGTGTACAAGCTTTTCCTAACAGGTCTAACAATTTCTGGAACTTTCCCTGCATTCTTCAATTCATGGTGTGAACCAGGAAACTTTTCAGGTGAGTGGAGAAAACTGCTGAAATTCAGATCGTTTATTTCCTCCATAGATGAAAATGATAAATCTAGATCTAAAAGTGAGTTTTTCGTCCTTGAACGCTTTTGCGATAATGGACTACAGGATGGCTGTTGCTGACATTGTATTCTGGCTCCGTCATTTGAACAATTTCTTTTCTTTGACTTGCTCTCCACTGAAGAAAAACTATTAGAATTTCTATTCAAATCTAAACAATGTAGACCCAAAGCTTCTTCAAAGAGACTGGAGGTGCTGTAAACACTTTGGCTACATGAATTTTCAAAATTCTGGCGGTTTTCACAAAAACTGTATTTACGCCTAGATAATTTGTTTGGAGAAAGGTCATCTCGTATTTCTAATGGCGTTGAATTAGATTCTAGAAATCTCGGGGCGGAGTGTGAGCGCTCTAAAGGAAACTTTCCTTGGGGAGAAAACTTATAACTGTCCCTCTTCGAGGGTCCGGAGGTAATTGTCATATCTGGCCCGGCACTCTCTGATGCTGTGTGGTTGTTTGTTTTAATGGTCACCGGCACAACTCTTTTGACCTTGATGCCTTGCGGGCTTTTAAATACATTACCAATGTCTGGCACACGACCCATCGGTTCAAACCCTTTGTTAATGCAGGCGTTGGTGTGTTTCTGAGAGATGGAGCATGTTTTTTGTTTTCCTCCTTGCCTCAGTTGAGGTCTATGAGATGTTTCTCTGAAATCTGTATCTTTCAAACAAAAGGGAGAAAGGACCTTTTTCTTTCTCGTAGAGGATTTTAATGAACTGCTTCCATCGTCCCAAGAAGTTTCAGCAACTGACCCATCAGTTTTCCCGAGAAGAGAAACTTGATGCCTCTTTGAAGAAAGATGCATACAGCTATACAATGACGGATCCCCACTAGGAGACTGTGATCCTCTAGACGGAGATGCCCCTTCCTGCATCCCTCCATGAACCGAAGGACTCGCTGCAGACCTACTAGGACTGCGGATAGTCACGAATGACCCACTGCCTTCGGAGGTTAGAGTAGGGCTCGAACAATATGACTTCAAACCCCTGGACTGCTTCATATTATGTACATCTACACTTCTCCCTTGAATATGACGAGAGGAAATTTGTTTATCACCATCTTTAACTTTAGGACTGGTGACCAAAGTTACAGCTGAATTAATGCTGGCGACTTCTTCCAGATCATTTTTACCCCTTTCTTCTCCTTTTCCATAAATCTCAGAATCACAGCTATTTTTGTCACACGGTCCCTCACTACTATTATCAAATATTTCATCACTATTCTTGTCATTAGATCCGTCGCTGCTACACTTCTCACATGATCCGTCACTACTTTCACAAGCATCACTCAAATCACTTTGATCATCTTCGCCCTCGATTTCATCATTCAGAGTTTCATCACTGCCTTCTAGCCCGGTGTCCTCATCACTGCTGGATGACGATATTGTTTCCGCATCACTGTCATCACTTTCCTCTAGACGAGCTTGCTGATAGGGCCCGCAATGTCCTAAAATGAAAAAAGAAAACAGTAAATAGTAGCAGTAGTAGTAGCAGCAGCAGTAGTGGTAGTGGTAGTGGTGGTGGTAGTGGTGGTGGTAGTGGTAGTGGTAGTAGTGGTAGTAGTAGTAGTAGTAGTAGTAGTAGCAGCAGCAGCGGTAGTGGTAGTGGTAGTAGTAGTAGTAGTAGTAGTAGTAGTAGTAGTAGTAGTAGTTGTAGTAGTAGTAGTTGTAGTAGTATGTACGAGAAAATGTACAACAAAACCTTTGACGCATTCACATACCATGGTTCATACCACGTTCAAGAAGTGAATATTAAGGACTTTTAAGGACTTAAAATTAAAAACTTAAGGACCTTTTTAACCATTTCCGTGACCTTTGAAACAAAAACTTTAACTTACCTGTGGATAAAAAGACTCATAATTAAAAGAAAAGCAGTTTAAGCATTGATGTACAGTACAGTACCTCATTGATTCAGTGTCTGCAACTTACTCGAAAGGCATCATAATCCCAATAAAATAAAAGATGTGTTAAATCCACACTGAATGTCAATTCAAGTAATGTAAAAGGTAAGTCATACAATCACAAGAGTCGCATTGAATTTTTCAGTCCAAAAGCGTGGTTCCATAAGTCAATACAATCACAGTAATCACACATGGTCACATGAATACTCAAAAAGCTTTCCTCATTCTGTCACAGTACAAGAAATGATTCCTATTTACAGCTGTTTTAATCTCATGCATCTTGTTGCTTCTGCCTCGGAGAGCTGGCTGCTTCTTGAAGTTGTGCCCCTCAAGAGCTCCAGTTCTTTCTCTTTAGCAGCTCGCCTCGTACTATTATTACCAGTAGTATAGCCATTACTTCATCTAATCATTGATTTGTTTGCTGTAAGACCAATAAAATTAAAATCTATCAATCAAAATCAAATGGCAGTTTCCTCCAGTCCCAGTGAGATTTAGCACAAGATGCCATCTATCCCCATCCACTGTATCTTCCACACTTACATGAATTATAAGTTATTAAGAGTTTTATATTCAAAGAAATATTTCATGTAGCCTACTCAAAATGTATAAACAGTAAATACTCTTACTGGCAATGGCCATGGACACATTTGGGTCAATGTCACATTTCTTCTGGATTCCAGCCTAGAAAGAAGACCAAAACAAACAAAATATGTAAACACTAATGGTTAAAGTAAAAGAGGAAATCATTTAAATGAATGCATTGAAAATCTCAAGAGAATAAAACACAGGCAATGTAAGACTATAAAATAATTATTCTTGATGCAATAAATTACTTTTATACCATGAAATAAGACTAGATCAGTCAGCCATTCCAGTCTAGCTCAATTTAAACATGCAACTTCTTTTCTCGGCAGATAACGCCCTCTGTAAAATATGGACTAGATCTTCTAGGTGTAACAAATTGGTTGACTTTAAAAAAAATATATAACTCATATTCTACCAGTATGAAACATCTCATTACTGCCTCACCTATCGCTACAAAATCCCTTGATTGCCTTGGCCTCAACTAATTCCGCCCCACAATAGCTATTTCTTTTCTCCTTTCTGTTCTATCCACATGTCTTCTAGATCTTGTCCCGGAGCAAAGAGTTATTTTAAGTCCCCTTGATTCTCTCTCATATTTCATAAACCTATAGACAGACATTACCATTAGTTTGAAAGTTTGTTTTCCCGACCTCATTCACAGGTTTAAACCTGAGGTGCCTTGAATTGCTATCCCATCGCATCCTCCTCACTGAAATCACCTTAATTTTATTGCAAGCCTTACCAAACCTGTTCTATTTTAGTTTTGACCTACCTCTTGGCCTCGTTCCATCAACTTTCAATTTTGTACATTTTCTGATCCACTCATTAATATATTTCCCAAGTACATATCTCAACCATTTTAAACCAGAATGACAGAATACCACAAAATTCTCAATGAACCCATCCTTGTGCTCAGAAAATGACACAGTCAACCACTACATATTCTCATCTCTGTTCTATCCAGCCTGCCTTCAAGATCCTGTTGCCGAGTCCAGGTTTCTCCACCATACATAATTTTGTTCCTCAGTATCTGACAACTGCCCCCCACACCCCTTGACATAACGAAGTATTTTGTATTACCTATAATCAGCAGTAATTTTTGCACCGCATATTATAAGATGCTGCACTATCCATGCCTTATTCTTGAGGTTGCAATGGCCTCTGTGCAACTGCTAGCACTCAAGGGGTCTCTGTGGTGTAGTGGTTAAGCCACCGGCCTCAGAAGACCAAGACGAAAAGTCGCAGGTTCAAGCCCCCGTTCACCCAAGATTTTTTTCAGTTTTATCTGTCCCACGACTCGTGTGGAGTCACGTCCTATCGGAGACAGGCGTTAAAACGTAGGTCCCACCTATCATATAACCTTCATGAGTTGAAAAGGGGTGTAAAACTCAAGGCATTCATTCATTTTTACACAGCATTTCTCTGGGATAATGATACCTGCCTAAAGAACAACTCATCATTCGATTCCCTGATCCTTTTTACCCGCTGCTAAGAACCCAGTCTGCTTTTTATTGCACTACAAGAAATCCTAGAAACCAGGCACCCACAGAATAAATGTGAACAAAATTTTTTTTTACCTTTTTGCAAACAATTGAATCTGGGAAAGAAAAGAATAATTTCAGAATGTGTGTCAATACATCCAAATCTTATTAACATTTTTAAACTAATGTATTAAAGCACTGAGCCTAGAAACATGAAATAAAGTTAACTGAACAAATACATCCTTAGAAACAAATTTGATTTTTAAGAGATAAAAATACCTGTAAACTTTTAGTTTTAGACTGAAAGTTCGCTAAAAACTAGTGACAATTTATTAGTAGAAGCGGACAAGTACAGGTGGCTTGTGATTTTTCTTTATAGTTTATTGTTTGGAAAGTAACTATTATTCTGCACATACAGACATGCATTGAATTAGGAAATATTAAGTCAAAGTAGAAATAAACAATAGTCATGTTCCTTAGGTAAAAATAACATGCACAATCATCACTGCTTTAATTTATAGAATTGACTCCAAAATTTGTAGAAAGCAAAAGGAACATGACAGCATTGTACACAAATATTTGTTTCGATAATTTCAAAGTTATGTGGCTACAGTGGAGTCCACATAAGATAAACTCGCTTAAGATAAAACCTCGTTTAAAATAAACATGTCGCCCGGTCCCGTTTTTTTCCTTATATAAGCCAAACTAATCAAAGTCTGGTTTAGATAAACACGAATCTGTCTCGGTCCAGTTAAAATAAACTGTTCTATGCCATAGTAGCTGCCATTCCCCATTTCCATGTGCCAACGTCAACCCCCATCAGTTGCACGCAGTCGCACGCGACACGAGGCCATCACACTGGTCAGTCACACACTGCTCCATCGCCAGCGCTGCTCGTCTTGTCACGTTTGGCTTGACCTGGACGGGGAGGGGAGAAGAGGCAAGCGTTGCGCGCGAAGCATCTCATGCCCCTCTCTCTCTCTCTGTGGTCACCAATCCTGATTAGAATCTAGATCTAGATCTAGGCTACGCCCGCGTGCGCAGCACACATATACTACATGTGTATTTTAAAATATATACAAACTAAATGAAAAGAAAAAACAAATAAGAATAAATAGTTTTAAAACAATGTACCAAATGACAAATGGGGGTGCTGTGGCCGAGTGGATAGGGCTCTGGACTGTGGACCGAGAGGTTCCGGGTTCGAGGCCTACCAGCGCCACATGTGTTTTTTCCTTAAGCAAAAAGATTGGCACCTATTGCTTCACTCAACCCAGGTAAAAATAGGTACAGTTTCGGCTGGAAAAGTATTCTGCGATAGACTAGTATCCTATCCAGAATGTGATGGATAAAATCTGTTACTGTCCGCTTCATACTACGGAAACCGGGATAAGCTCCGGCCTTATGAGCCGAATGGCTCGGAAGGACTACTTTTTTCCCCTACCAAATGACATGCACCATTGACAAAGTCACGCAATCGATTTTCATTATCAGGGAGGCTACCCATCACTCATTTTGAATTGAAAGGTTGTTTCCCTTCAAAATGGATAGGATAAACCTTGCAACTTTTTTTCTGGTCCAAAGGAGTTTATCTTAAGCGGACTCCACTGTACATGTATATCTATGTTGCCTGAACAGCCAGCAGGCTTGAGTCTAATATTTAGGCAGATAAAGAGCAGTGTCTATCGTGTAAAATATACCAATCTGGGCAAATGATAAATCAAAATACTCACAACTAAAATAAATGTATAAACTGAAATAAATGTATAAAACACAAATCAAGAAACTGACAGTGTCTGCAAGTATTAGAATTTATATCTCAGAGTTAACCAAAACAAATGAAACCTTGTTTTTTGGTGCTCTTCAACTTCGTGGATCCAAATCGATACACCTTCGGTAATTTTTTAAGCTGACCTGGAAAAAAGGTAAAATCATGTTGTTTAAGAACACATAAATGCGATCTGATTCATCAACTCCATCCTGGTTTTTCTAGCTGTTGAGGGTTGTCCCTATTCAGAGGGGTAACTTCCAGACAAAAATATGTTTAGGCGTACTTTACATATAATTTATTTTAGAGCAAGTGTTCTGAAGACCCTCCTGATGCTACCCATACCATCATGAATGAATGATTTGAGTTCTACACCCCTTTTCAACACAATTAAGGTTATATCAGATGGGACCTATGTTGAAAACGTCCAAATTTGATAGGACAAGGCGACTCCACATGAGTCAGGGTCAGAGACAACTGAAAAAAATTTGGGTGAACCTGGGCTCGAACCCACGACCTTCATCTTCTGAGGCGAGTGTCATAACTACTACACCAGAGATCCCCTCCCCCCATATCATTATAAACAAAGAATACTTCGGCTTCTATCTTTCCAAAGGTCATATTTACAACTCTTTTATATGCAGCCTTACTATTATCAGACCTGCTACAATGTTTTAACTAAAATCAGGATATCCAGTCAAAAAAAAAATCAGGATAAACTAATACAATGAAGAACACAATTTTTTAAATCAGTACTTTCACAATTAATGCTAAAAAAATCAGGATAAATGGCAGGTCCGTATTATACGTCATAGAGGTACGGCCATGCTGCACCAGTAGTCCAGCATCACATGGTACCAGTAACAAAGAAATATCCCATGACCTACCTTAAAAGGAAAACTGGATTTTTATCACAATTAAAATTAACTTGACCCGTGTGACCCCCTATCCAGCACAGAGCCATTTATAATAGCAGCCTTCGCAATCAGATGTGACAGGTTTCTGGAGCAACATTTTCCAACACTGATACTCAATGCTACCTGGCAATTCATCATTATCATCATCATCATCACCATCATCATTTGTTTTTCAGCAATTGCCCCTGATTATATGATATGGGGTTAATCCAAGACACCACCTTATCTCACACTGTTGTTTCATGTTCTATGAGTGAATGATATTTAAACTTGCTCAGAACTGTCTGCAGTTACATTATTGGTACCAAAAATGTTAGTAACAAATCTTTTTTTTAAAAAATGCTTTGAGATACTGAATATTTTGAGTCACTTCAGGAGCAACTGACTAAGTGTTCAATTTTCAGTCCAGGTAAGACGTTTTTCACATGAAATTCATCCCTAACCCTAGCTCTAACTAGGTAGAGCAGTGTATGAACATGAAAGCTGTATTAGAAACGGGCTTCAAATTAGGAGGTTGAGTGTATGTGATAGGGTTTAGTGTATATGATAGAAGGTTCAGTGTATATAATACGTAAGTTTTGGCGCCACCTTGGCATTTAATTTTCAATTATCTAAAGTAGAGTACTAGTAGGCGTGTGCCACATCCTGGGCAAAATTTCTAGTTTTAAAAGTTCTACCCCTCTCAATATCTATTTCTATTACTGTGATATTGTGCTTTATTCTTTAAGAAGTACTAACAGAATCTTACGATCTGGAAAGTTATGGATGCCATTAAAATGTCATAAAAGTTATTAAAAGGTTACATACGATACTACAGTCGGTCTGACATTTTTACATGCTGAAAAACAGCCTTCAAGCTAGCAACAGTGGGAAATGGAAGTAGTTACTCTCCTTTGCATAAACAGAGGTAAGACTTGAAAAAATGCAGTGGGATTGCTGAATTGCTGTTTGAACAAAAACAAAACAAAGGCAAGGTCAAAGTTGAACATCCAATGTCTCGAAATCAAGCTTATAATGAAACATATTGAAGCTGAAATGGATCACAAAAAGCATAAAATACAGACTTTCTTAGAGGTCAACAAATTGAATACCTACTTTTGTTTTTGACGACATGCATAGCTGATGACAAACGGAGCACAGCATCATTTTTGAAAGGCTTGTTGTACTGAAAGATAAAAAATATAAGTAATATTCCCAAACATAACATTTTTGCATCTATAACTATTATAAGCCAGTTCACAATCTTCACATTGTTACTCCGCTGGATTTTTAAATCAGGCAATGCAATGATCTGTTACATGAATAAGTTCAGTATAAAATATAAAGTAAAAAAAACAAATGTAACAAATGAATAAGAATCAAAATATCATATATGGCAAATTCCATAGAAACTGCCAGGAAAGCTTGATAACATTTCAATCAATCATTCCACCCAGATATCCTAAAATTAACCACCAAATCTAGTATATCCATGATTTATGAAGTATGAGGAAGCTTCAAAACCATAGATGTGTTTTTGTGTTGTTTTGTATTTTTCGTGAATTCTTTTTTTTTGGCAATGAAGTTTAATTATCGACTTCACTCCATTTACTTTCTGAAGTGTGCTCCAGGTAAGTCAAACAAAAGATTTTTAAAATGGCAGAAATCAAGGATTTATGTGTAGAAATGTGTTGAGGGGGATACAGTGTACCACAAATAAATACACTAAACGAACGATTTGACTTGTGTAGGCTTAGAAAATGAGTTTCAAAGTGTAGGTCTATTTTTGGCTCCGTGAAGTTGATGACGTGTGTTCTATTTCCTGGATAAACTTTCAAAACCTGGATCTAAACCCTACAAAATATGTTCAGTATTCGATAAATGCGGACATTTACAAATATGAAAATTCAGAAGACCCTTTAGTTAAACAATCGAGAATAAATAAGGGTGGAGCAAGACTCTGTACCCGTCTTTGATCAAACTACTCAGCGTATTCATTCGGAGCATTTTCAAAACAAACGAAAAAATGTATATCATTGTACTGTTAGGAGATATTGATACTAATGTATAACGATCCGTTTTGAGATCTTTCTCCAATATACCATCAGGTTGGTTCCTTGGGAGTGTGGCTAACAAATTCTCTGAAATTTTCACTCTGGTGTTCTCAAACATTTCTTTATTACGGCATTCAGTCCACTAATTTCTAGGTTTGACAGGGAATTCTTTGCTTTCAGAGTAATTCTTTGTACACAGCATGCATGTAACAGCATTTCCATTCTAAGTGGAACGTTGTGGTTCTTGGACGTAAGTAGAGATGTTAATAAATTTTAGTCTTGCCTTTTTATTTCTGCAACTCATTAATTCTGTATGATCAACACAATTTGATTTCCATTGGTCTGGAATTGAATGCAACTGGAATCATCAGTGTCGCATAGATTGCCATCTTCCATTAAACTCACTTCTATCCAATCGTATGAACTTGAAACCACTGATTTTGGGAGTGTCTTTTTCTGCAGATTTTTTTTCTTGGAACATAATATCCACTCCATAGCCTTTCATAACTTGCTTTGACGACTCTTGACACTGACACTGAGTTGCACAAGTTTTAGGCTGTCAACTTGGAGAGCTCGTCTTGGAAGGGGCTCAGGTGGAATTGGGAGGTTGTGAAGCAGGCCTTTGCTCCATACATCTCAGGAAAATCCAATCATTCGCTGACTTTGTTAAAACACTGAGTCCGCTTATTACATTGTTTGTGGCATTACCTGCCACAACACAAAGGTATTATCCCAAATTACTATCGCTAACAATAAAGCCAAGAGAGACACCAAAATAGGCGGAAAAAATTGGTGCAGCGGGATATGAAGCTACGCTGATAGAGTGGACGTCGTGGATAGGGATAGATTGGGTCTTGGGCTAACTCAAGGAGAAAAAGTACTTTAATCCTTCAGTGTTAAAAATGCCCAAAACAAGACGGTATTCTTTTCAATAATGGGTAGATGCAACTCAACCTGAGATCTTATCTGTGGGCAAATCACAGAACTGGGAGGGGATGTAGAGGAGCCACCGCTCCAGTGGTTGTTACATTGTATTATTGCACACCTTTGGCCAATGTAAAGATTCTGAGATAAGCTCTACAGGCTGCCGACCATGGCTCACCACTCCCGTGAATGACGCAATCGCATATATGTAACAGGGGCCATGTGTTTTGGGTAGCCCGAGAGACCCAAGCGTCCTGATTTTCTAATGCAAGACCTGGAAGTGACCAAAGACATGGTCCATCTGATGCCGACCAATCACTAGACACGTGGTCAGACGATCATTGTGGGGTTGCGCAAGGAAATCCAGGTAGGAATGAACAGGAGTGAATTGGAGCGGGGTTTCTGGGTACCATTTAGATCTATGATGATTCAATGAGGGTGGGGAGGATCAGAAGTAACCAGTAGGAGCCCAATGTGCGAAAAGGAATCCTAAGCAGCTAAAAATCAGTCTCACTTCTTAGACAACTAAAATTGTTAGATTGAAGGATGTTTTATGTGAGAAATGGTCAAATTTGTGATCAGCGCCCCAGAAAATAGTAAGAATGCTGCCATAAAGTGTCTCTTATGAGACCGGAATAGGACTGGAATTTTAGCCTCTTTTTTTAAAAATTTTTTACCTGGCCAGACTTTTCCTTCGTGTTTTACATCTGCAGAGCTGCCAACCCCCTCCCATGAAAATGTGTACAATAGGCCGCCAAAATGAATAAGATTTTTGGTAAAAATGTACAATCCTGAAATGTGGTGTTTCTTTTCTCCGAAACCTACGGAAACCATTCGAAACCTACAAAAACCGTAATTTCTATGAAGGACCAAGGCTACTGCAGGATTTCCTGAGTATCACACGATCAAGGGGTTTGCTGCATTCTCTGTGCATTAGTAGGCTTGCTAGTTGAGAAAACACTTCAGATAGTGATAGAAGCATGAAACGCGTCCATGGGGTATGTTTGAAAAAAAGTGAATGGGCTAAAATTTTTTTTATCAAAACCCAAGATGGCCACCATATTTTTCACAAAATTCAAGATTATATGTCAAACGATTGACAATTTCTATACACACCAAAGAACAAAAGTTAAAGTAACATTATAGCTACACCTTTGTGCCAACTTTCAAAATAATTCATTAACTCATTCCCACCTAAGCAATGGCGGATTTGGAGCTGTTTTAGACCCTTTTTCACACATCGCCTCCCTACTAGTTACGTCTGACCTTCCCCACCCTCCTTGAATCCTGATAGATCTAAGGTAGCCCCCCTCTACCCGAAAACCCCGCCCCAAATCACTCCTGTTCGTTCCCACCGCGATTTCATGGCATAACATAATTTGCCTGTGACCACCTGTTCAGCGGTTGGTCGGCTTCAGATGGGCCTTGTCTTCAGCTACTCGCATAGCAAACCAGAGGCTTGGCTCTTTCGCAATACCCCAAAAACACATGGCCCCTGTTGCGTCATACACAGGAGCGGTAAGCGGAGGTCTGCTGCTTACAAAGCTTATCTCGCCAC
>JAUEKS010069795.1:0-15378 GCA_031762815.1 Tylodina fungina
CCCCCACTCTCGCGCTCTCTCTCTCTCTCTCTCTCTCTCTCTCTCTCTCTCTAGTAAAACTACCATCGTCAGGGCTTTTTCTTTTGTATTTTGTACATGAATCCGTACCCTGTTCAGTTTCCCCCACGAAGTTCTTTGGAAACCCATTTGAATACATTCCGTTTTTTTCCTCATACAAACAGCTGATGGATTTTGTTCTCCACATTGTCCATGAATTATATTTTGAGGTAATGATGGGATAGAGTCTAGGGTCTTGGTTTTTATCCGGAATCTCTGCAGAAACACATCCGTCTATGGAATCTGGCACAATCTTGCATTTTTCGTGAGCCACAAAAGGAGGTGTGCGTGTGGAAGCCCTCGTTTCTGAAATTTGATCGAATAAATCCATGCTTGTAATAAAACAAAGGCACACTTTTTCAGCATCTCCATTAGCTTTCCCAGTTTAAGTGTGAAAACACGGACTACCAAGTCTGGTCTATCATGTGGTTTCTGGCTTTGGTGCAACTTATTGGTGATCGAATGGTAGTCATTGTGAAGAAAGGATCAGGTCTTTCGTGCATGCGAAGACACGTCATTGCATCCTGTTGTCTTTCAAACATATATCAAGGACCTGAAAAAATTGCCGGCAACGCTACATTTTGTTCAACATTTCTCGGGTCACCGTCTCCATACAAAATTGCATCATGTAGTTCTTTGTGGTTCTCTGCATGTAATGTTGTTTGTTCTCGTCTCAGAAACTGAAGTCGTTCACTCTCTATTTTAGCGTAAACATCATCATAAAAACTGCTAAAGTAGACGACGTGCTGAAGGATGGTCGTGTGAACAAATAGAAATGGTAGTACTGAAGCTGGGTTACTTTCTTTGTGAGTTTTACATGCAAGCTCCATCCGTCACTTCCCACAGGAAATAGCAAAGGATGCTGAAGAGCGGCATATGCTTGGTGCAGTTCACTCGTTTCAGCTCGTTGATTTTGTGGCAAATGACAATGTCTCTGTGGCCAAAAGGTTCATTGGGCATCAATACAGCTATTTCTTTGGTTGTAGGTGTATTGTATCGTCTTTCGTGTTCTCCAAGAGGCCTTGCCTTTTCATGTATGGAAATCGTAAAGTCCTGCAATTGATTTTGTGTAGGATATTCAGTTCACGGACATATTGGTCGTTGGTGTGCAAACCTGCTGGTAGAATATGTACAACATCACGTTTTAAATTGTCTGTAATATTCTTTCTTGTATCAATCTCCTCATCTCCATCCAAGAAATAGATTTGCAAAAATGCAGAGTTTTCATTGTCTACTGGTGCTAAAGAGTCAATCCGATGGCATAGCTGACCTTGTATTCTGAAATTGGAATTCCATCCAGACAAATGTATTTCTCGGCATTCGAATGACGTCATCTGAAATCCACGGTTGTACTTTCGCATATTATTCAAGAAGTGCTCTGAGTGAGTTATGTGAGTTATGTGAGTTATGGCATGTGGTTATACAAATTATGAATTTCGATGGGTAACGATGGCATCTGTTCCTGTTGGAAATTGCTATTTCCACAACAAAATGACTCGGTCTCTTTACTAAATTTAGTTGCATTACAATGGTCACACACAACAGTCAAGTCACTAATATTGCAGTTCTGTCACATTAGGTGGGTCATAGTTCAATGAAGGGAGTTTTGATGTGTCATTTATTTCTATGTGATTGTCATTTTCGTTTCCTAACTCGTCTCATTGCCACTGCGATTTTGATTGTCGTTGTTTTCTGCTGATTCATTTTCATTGATGATGTTGTTGTCTTGATTTGGTCTCTGTTGTTACGACTTCGCATTATTTTTGCCTGTGGTGCTAAACGACCTAAGGTTGCTCGACGTTTTGGAGGCATTTTGATATTTTGTTTCTAAGGTGTCGTTGGGACAATATGAATATTGAGAAGGAAAAATTCTGATTTTTGTTACAGTTTACAGTTACACAGCCTAGGCCTATTCTTGATCTAGATCTAGATCTAGACCTGCAATATGTAGGCCCTACATGTCTAGACTACATCTGTAGATCTAGCTAGAAAAGTAAACAAATTCTAGTTCTAGTCACAGCCTAGTCCAATTCTTGTTCTAGTCTAGATATAGATTTGCATTGTGGCCATGTCTAGACTCTACATCTGTATTGTATTCTTGATCTAGATCTAGATCTGGGTATCTAGATCTAGATCTAATCTAGGTATCTAGATATGTGGGAAAACTAACACATTCTACCTCGAAAACAACTAGATCTAGGTCTAGAAATCACGGAGTAAAACAATTCTAGAATCTAGATCTAGATCTAGTTGGAAAACAGCCTCCCCATCTAGGCCTATTCTTGGTCAATTCTAGATCTAGATCTAGTCACAGCCTAGGCCTATTCTTGATCTAGATCTAGATCTAGGTCTGCAATCTAGATCTAGATCTAGATCTGCATTGTGGACATATCTAGGCTGCATCTGAAGATCTGATCTATATATCTAGTGATGATCTAGATAACTAAATCTAGATCTAGATTCTAGATTCTAGATCTGCATTGTGACCATGTCTAGACTCTACGTCTGTAGATCTAGCTAGAAAAGTAAACAATTCTAGAATCTAGATTCTAGAATTTAGAAAGTCTAGAATCAAGATCTAGTTGGAAAACTATCACAGCCTAGAATCTAGGCCTATTCTTGATCTAGAATCTAGATCTAGATCTATGAGAACTAACACATTCCAAAACAACTACAAAAAGACGTCGACATCATAATTGGAAGTGAGACGTGGCTTGATGCAGGAACAAAAATAACGAGCTATTTTTAGACAATTTTAATATATTTAGGAAAGACAGATAGGGAAGAAAAGGTGGAGGCGTCATGATTGCTCTAAAGAAAGATTTAAATACTGAATTAATTACGGAAAGTACCAAAGGCGAAAGTATTTGTTGTAAAATTATCATTAAAGGTGAAAAAAAACCCTGTTATCATTGGCGCCATATACAGAGCCCCGGACCCTGGTCAGGAGACCTGCACAGCAGCCTGTAGAGACATGTTTGACATTTTTGCAACCAATAAAAATCTGCATTCTAGTTAAGTGGCGATTATAATCTCTCAGATATTGATTGGAAAGAGGACAAAATTGAAGTTAGTCATTATACGACATCACTTAACACAAAATGTTTATAGAGACTTTTAAAGACCTTGCTTTTTACACAAATTATAGAAACACCCACTCGTGGAACCACCCTTCTAGGCTTATTTTTTGCCATCAACCCTGAATGTATTAAAACCCAAGAACTAATCCCTGGACTTAGTGATCACGAACTTGTTCTTATTGAAACCAATCTCAACCATTTTAGGAAATGACCACCAAAACGAACTATCCTACTTTGGAAACAAATAGACGAACCCACACTAAAACGGGATGTCACCGGTTTCGGCTCACTCTTCAAGAGATATCATACTGTAAAAGATGACGTAAATCATCTTTGGCATGCATGAAAACTAATTTAGTAGATATAATGGTGAAAATGTTCCAACTAAACAAACACCAACTCTCGATTAACACTAAAACTAAAACCCTCCTTAAGAGAAAATTCCGTATTTTCAAAAAAGCTAGGGAACATCTAAGCTTGAATGTGTAACGCCTATACAATTTTTTTAGTTGCGCCAATACAATCCACAAAAATATAGATCCGCTACACTAGAGCATGCCATTTTATGTGGGCATATTTTAAAATCCCGAAATAGTTTTACCAATTTAATAAAGACATTTTATAACCCTATTTTAACCTTATTAACCATGTGAAACAAAACATTGCAGTGGACATTTTTAATCACTAGAGATATGTCAAGGTCAAGTAGAATATCGTGTCCTTACCCCTTACCTTATTCGGAATGGAGATTTAGAAATAGGCCTGCATTAAATAGCTCTAGATCTACTCCATCTTTACAGCGGAGGCATCCACCATCGATATGGCGCTTGATATTATTTTAAAATCTGTTAAATCATCAGTTTTAATTCTCTCCCATTCACTGTTCTGTCTAAAGCACTCGAGTGCTCTGACACCACCTGTCCTAACATTTTAAAATTACAGTTGAGAAACCACTCACTGGTTAGTAAAAACTAAAATATAATTCTGGCATGGCTGTCATGCCATGTCGGAATCAAAGGAAACGAACAGGTTGACTCTTACGCTAAAGAGGCATCGGGTCTGTCCACCCCCTGGTCCTCCCATGCAAAAAACACGCTCTTTAAGGTCAAACCAAGGCTGCAACCTTACGTCCCCCAGGGCTCCCGGGGAGGGCAGAGGTGATTTTTAACCGATTTAAAATTGGACACACATATTTTACTCATCGACACCTTCTTAACGGCGACGACAAACCTTTTTGTTTCTCCTGCCACGAGGACTTCACCGTCAAACACCTCCTCATGGAATGTATTGACTTTGGAGACGTGAGGAAAAACTTCTTTACAACAAAAAGCCTTGAGATCCTCTTTGACGTGGTTCCGGCCCACACAATTCTTGAATTCTTTAAAGCCGTGAATATGTTCGATAAGTTTTAACACAGAAACACCCACCCCCACCCTCTCCCCCATTAAATTTTTACCCGTCCCTGTAGTAAATATCTTTTTTTTTTAATGAAAAACTGTGCTCAAAGCACTTTTAACCTAGCTTCTCTAAGAATCTTACGTGAGTACTGAAAACAAAGCGAGTCCCGACGCCGATATGACCTATGGCTGTCGAAGGAGCCGTAAAACAACTAACTAACTAACTCCCCTTTTTTTAAATGGGCGATAAATCCAATCCTGCCAACTATAGGCCAGTTTCATTAACATCAATTTCAAGCAAACTATTAGAACATATAGTTCACAGTAACATCATGGACCACTTAGATAAACACACATTTTTAAATGACGCACAACATGGTTTTAGGCAGAAAAAAGCTGTGAATCCCAACTAGGCAGAAAAGAAGCTGTGAATCCCAACTAATTGTTATCCTTAATGATTTCGCCATATGTCTAAATAACAAACCACAAATAGATGCTGTCTCATTAGGTTTTTCGAAAGCTTTTGACAAGGTAGACCATGAAGGATTTCTCTTAAAATTACAACACATTGGTCTAAATATCACCCTTTTGGCATGGTCCAAATTCTTTTTAATCGGACGAAACCAACAAGGCTTAATTGAAAATTTTAAATCCTCGCCACAACGAGTCCTCTCCGGTGTTCCCCAAGGCACAGTGTTAGGGCCGTTACACTTTTTAATCTACATTAATGACATATGCCATGGTCTTTCCCCAGAACCAAGATTCGTCTATATGCTGACGACAGCTTATTATACAGAGAAACAAAAAGCAGCCGTGACACCTCCACCCTCCAGAAAGACCTTCGTCATTTACAAAAATGGGAAACCATGTGGAAAATGGAATTCCACCCTCAAAAATGCCAAATTCTACGTATTACAAATAAAAGAAAAATAACACAAGGAAATTTTATTCACAACATACCATTACAACAGACAAACACAGCATTATCATTGACAGTAAATTAAAATGGAAAGATCAGTACAACACCGTTATAAAAAAGCCAACAATGCATTAGCCTTTTAAAATCGTAACACGAAGGGCTGTCCCGACAACGTCAAAACTAGTTGTTATAAATCCCTAGTTAAGCCAATTTTAGAATACGTGTGCGCAGTCTAGGACTCCCATTTTAAAGAAAAAAGTGCAGAAACGAGCTGCTAGATTTATTACCGGAAAGTATGTATATGTACCCGGAAGCACTTAATTTTAAATAAATATGCAAAAAGTAAAATTTAAAAGCCTCGGAAAAAGGAGAGCTGCTTTAAAACTCCGCTTTTTTAAGTCCCAACAAAACCTAATAGATTTATCAAATGATATTATAATTCACAACACAAACCTTATAAGGAGAGGGAACTCGAGCTATGCCATACCAATATCAAATGTGGATAGCCATTTGTATTCATTTTATCCAAATTCTGCCAGACTGGAATGCACTACCGAGTGCTGTGGGGAACTGCCACAATGTGGATTCCTTCTCAAATGAAAACTGATCTTACGACCTAGATCTACCTCGTAGCCACTGTTTTTAGTCAAGGCATTTGACTTTTTAAATTGCTCAAGTCAGTATTCCCCCTTTTATCCCTTTTTATCTAAATTTTACTCCAAGGGTCGAACGACTGAATCGTGTGTGACGGTGCACGCTGGGGTACTACTCGTATTACGAGTAATCCAGTTAAAAGGAAGAGGAAGACGAAGTGGCCCATGTCCTTCCGCCTGGACAAGTGCGAAGTCCTGCACTGTGGCAAACGATGGCAGAGAAAGTACCACCTGAGGAACCGTCCATTAAAAGCCACTAACAAAGCCAAGTACCACGGTGTGACCATCTCCACCGACCTCCACTGGAAAAGGCATACCAACAACGTATCCATGAAAGCAAATAAGGACCCTCGGCTTCCTCCGTAGAAACATCAAGGTCGGCTCCATCTCCACCAAAGTCCTAGCCTATAAGTCCCTAGTGCGTCCCCAGATGGACTGAAATATGCATGCAAAGTCTGGGACCCCCACACTGACGACAACATCCAGACCCTCGAGAAGGCCCAGAGGAGGGCTGCCCGCTGGATGTGTAAGCCGTTACCGACCAGCTGAAGTGACCGTCCCTCAACGAACGGCGAAAACGAACTCGCCTATCAACCTTCTTCAAGTTCCACCAAGGGGACATAAAGATTGATACGAGCAACGCACCAAGGCTCCTCAACCTAGGATACAACACTCGGCGCTCACACAAAGACCAGTACGCCAACGAGTCCAGCAACTAGTTAGTTCATTTGGTGATTTACGGCTCCTTCGACAGCTTTAGATCATATCGGCGCCGGGACAGATTTTGTTTTCAGGACTCACGTAATATTCTGAGAGAGACTAGGTTAAAAGTGCTTTGAGCACAGTTTTTCATTTTTTTTAAATTCTTAAACAAAGGAAGTTTATTACAGGGACAGGTAAAATTAAATGGGGGTTCTATGTTATAATTTATCAAACATATTCACAGCATTTACGAATCCTAGAATTGTGTGGGCCGAAACAACGTTAAGGTGGGTCTCAAGGCTGCTAGTCATAAAGGAGTTCTTCCTCACATCTCCAAAGTCAGTACATTCCACGAGGAGGTGTTTGACAGTGAAGTCTTGGTGGCAGGAGATGCAAAAAGGTTTGTCGTCATCGTTAAGAAAGTGTCGATGAGTATAATAGATATGTCCAATTTTCAGTCGGTTAAAAACCACCTCAGCCGTTCTCGGGAGCCCTGTGGAGACGTAGGGTTGGAGCTTCGGTTTGACTTTAAAGAGCTTGTTTTCCACCTGGGAGGACCATTGGCGACTCCACATGAGCTGTGGTCCAGAGAAAACTGAAAAAAATCTTGGGTGAACTTGGGCTCAAACCCGTGACCTTCATCTTCTGAGGCTAATGTCTTAACCACTACACCACAGAGACCCCCTCCCTCATCTGTCTTGGAGCAAAGGTTCTGTGGCCTGATGCCCTTTTGATGCCAACCATATTGTTGTAGGCTACGAATTTCTCAGCTTTCATTTTTTTTTAAATCAGCATCTCTAATTATGCCAGTGCAGCACGGCTATGCAACAAGTATGAGGGGCTTTCATGAAGTATTTATCCTAACTATAAAAGAATCAGTGTAGTCATATTACATATATAGGCTGTGAGATTTGTCCATTTAGAAGAATGGATATTAATTTTTGGGGAAATGTGTTTACTGGAGTGCACTGAGAAGCACTTCTAGTGAACATAATAGAGGAAGTTAAGGTATCTGCAACATGGGTACCTCACCATTGGACACCTGTTCAGAAGGACCAGAGAGCTATGTGTAGCAAAGTACATCTTTAGATGGAATCCCATGACAATGATTTTTTTGAAAAAAGTATCTAGTGACAATGGATAAAACATGAGTCCATAATTTCAATCCTGAACAAAAGTCAGCACCCATCCTCTACTCCTAAGAAGAAGGTGCAACTATTAAACGATAAAGTCTTATTATCCTTTTTTTCGAAATACTGATATATTATCATGACAGATTACTTAGAAAATGGCCAAACTGTCCGTGGAGACTACTATTTAGCTTTCTATTATGGTCAGTTTTAGCAAAGACAAGAAGAGGGGAGTTATGTAGAAGAGTCCTTCTGCTGCGTGACAGCATTCCTGCACAGAGGGCTGTGGGAGCAGCTTTGACATTCTTTAACATCTGGCATATTCTCCCAATTTAGCATAGTCAGACTTTTGCCCATTTCCAAATCTTTAAAAATCAATCAAAGGACATTTCCATAGCAACAAGTGTGTCATAGCAGCGGTAGAAGACAGGTTGAACTCCATAACAGCGTCATATTATGCACGGGGGCTTCTGAAAGTCAAAGAGCGGTGGCAAGAATGTATTGCTTTACATGTTGACTATATGGAGAAATAAAAATGCATGGTGTAAGTTTCAGCCTTATATCGTGTTTCCTTCATAGTTAGGATTAAAACTTCTTAAATGACCCTCATAGTACTGGGCAAAAGGAAAAGTAAGTGTGTTTAGATTTCTCCACAGATGTGCTGACCCGCACTTTCATTGACCTAAAAATGTAAGCAGTATGTAATAAGTGAGTGAGTGACATACAGCCATGCGTAGTTAAGAGATGCATGCTTTTCAATAAATTCAAGGTATTATAATTGTATTATAATTGAGTCGGTGTTGTCTCGGATTCACAACAATAATAGACATTATCAACCCCTACACAGTGACACCATTCCACAAGGCCAACCAATCACAATCCGTGTACTATAAAGACCGTTAATACCCTGCTAGAAGCAGGCCTTCCACAATGTTTTAAGCATAATCAGGAAATAATCAGTGGGAAAATAATCTGTCTTGGAGGAAAAAAATCAGGATCAACTAATACAATGAACAATATAATTTATTTTTAAATCAGAATTTTTACAATTAATGCTTTAAAAAAAACAGGATATCTGCTCTAAACGTCAAATAAAAGATCACGATCTCCTGATTAAATCAGGATAAATAGCAAGCAGAAGAGAAGAAACACTACCTGGAAATATGCTCTCTATCTTCTGCTCACTCTCTCGCTGAGCTCCAAGTTCTAATGTTGTCTGTTCCAGAATCCCTGAAATCCGATTCAGCTGCCTTTTCAGCCGGCCTGAGGGATTATACTCGAAACTGGACAAACTCTTGGATTCCACACTATTGCCTTCATCAGCTCCCAAACTGGTTGCTGCTATCAAGTCTTCTATACTGATCTGAAAATATTAAATATAATATAATTTAATGTTTGTTCGTCTTTCTGTTATTGCTTTTATTTGGGGCTGTAGTTTTTTTGTTCATTTATTATTTGTGATGTTGTTTGGAGGTTGTTTTTTTTTGTTGTTTTTTTGGGGGGTGGTGAGGTTTTAGTAGTCTAGTTTTGTCCCTACTAGGGACCTATATATATGTCGCGTATCTTCTTCTCAACCTTTGAATCTCTGTCTTTTCTTTGACCTCCACCTCCTAGCATTGATGTCATCCATCTCTAGTTGTCTCAGGTTTCTTGCACTTTGTAGCTTTGTTGTGCAACATTAAAAAATCTACTTTTGTATTATAATATCTGATGGTCATCTGAAAAATCGGTGGCAAGATTCGCTCAATGGAGTATGAAATTCATAACAGACAATGACCAAACTCGTTCATGGAATGCCATAAGATACTGGTCCTGACACTAGAGGCTTTTAACATCATTCCATTTATGTGAGCCACCATCATTCCAGCATGTTATTCAACCAGACCAAATAAGATAGTGATATTCTACATGATATAGGAATGGGCACAAAGCGGTTAAAAATGACACTCCCTCACAACACACACGCACATCCAAACACATTTGCACACACGCGCACAAGCATGCGCACACACACACACACGCGCACACACTCACACCATCACACACACACACACATCTGTGTGCGTGTGTGTGTGTGTGTGTGTGTGTGTGTAACACGAGTGGTGCATGCTCATTAACTATCCAGGCAGGGTCATTGCATTGAAAGAAGCCAAAGAAGAGCGTTGCACTTGGCTGTGTTAGGCCATGTCAAAAGTGATGATGCTTAATAAGTTTGGCAGTCCATCTTTAATCGAGAAACAAGATGGGAATAACCAATAATTTCATAACTTTTAAAAGAGAACAATCTGTTTATGCCTAATATAGCCATAACCCATGTGATAGAGGTCTCAAAGTGAGAATCTGACCCGACAGCAACACCATCTAACAAACCTCTTTCTCTGGGGCACTGCTATGTTCCTTGAGAAGAGAAAAGTCAGTGGACATCATGTACTGAACAGCAGCTTTGAACGTCACCAGACAGTAACTGTAGGGGAAAAAATAATAAATTCAAGTGAGAACAATATAAGAGAAAGCGTGAAAAACCAGTAAAAGGAAGAATACAAACAGAACATTTGTCCATTGAGAAAAATTCATTCGAAAAGGAGAGAAATATAGGAGAGACATTTTTTAAAAGATATAAGATGTGAGAAATGCTCAGTGAGATATGCACATGTTGACCTGTACTGCATCTTGTCCAAAAAATATTCGTGCAGCAAAACTTTTGACATTAAATCATAAAAGAAAGCTAATTCCACAACAGTTCTATCCTTGATTTCATCATCACAAAGTCCTGGCCATATCTGTAAGAGTTGTTTTGACCGAGTTTCTTCTCAAATGTAAAGTACATGGAGGGTTTTGGAGGGGGAGCAATCTGGTGTTCAGGGGACATCACCCAAACAAAGCATATTATAGCCCAATGCTGCAGGGGCAACACACACCACTGCAGACAGTTTGTCTGATCTCACCATTATCATCTCTCAGCTGAACATGGCTAGCATTTTCACTAGAAGAACTAGATCTACACGGAGCAGCACGCATTCCTGGCATTAATAATTAGCATTGTGATGTCCATCCAACTTCTTGCAATAATCAATCGCTCTAAAAAAAAGTGTAGATTTACTGTAATCTAGAAAATCTATATTTAAATTATGTTGACTTAAAAGACTGCAAAAGAAGTAGATCTAGGTCAAATTATTCTAAAAAGTTTGGCAAACCGCTTGCTGACAATGTGTTGCAGATGGTTGTACTACAAGGTGTGCAATGAACAGGAAATGGAAGTGTAAACACAGTGAGCTCACAGACATGACCAGCTAATCGGATGATGAGAACTGCAAATTACGTAAACCAATGAGCCAATGAACTTGCACGCCAGTCACTCATATGATGTATGTTTGGTCTTGGAGGAAAAGGTCATGATCATACCATATAAGGCAATACAGGTCATATCTTTTGCTTGTGTGAATGAGCATAGTGATTAGCAGTATTTCATTAGATGGTGCAAAAATGGCCATAACCACTTAAATAGAGGAGAGAATAACCATTTGAACATGTATACAGTGTTCAAGCATTCTACTTGTGCAGCTTTGTGGTCTAGAGGTTAGACATTTGGCTCATATCTAGAGGTTAGACGTTTGGCTTGTAACCATGAGGTTGTGGGTTCAAATCCCGTCAGTGACGGTGCAAAGTTGAGTCCTTGGGAAAGGCTCTTTACTCGCGTTTCCTCACCCTACTCATGTGTAAAGTGAGTACCTGGCCGTTAAACAGCTTTGTCTTTGTCAAAAAAAAAAATTTACTAGCGCCTAACCAGCTGCTTGTCATGTCCTTCATGTTTCAGCATTGCAGTTGGCTTTGGGACCCCTGTAAAGCGCTTTGAGTACATTTAGTGGATATACAAATATCCACTATGGCTATATAAAAGCTCACATTTTTTTTACTAAGGAACAGTCATAATTTTAGCTTACATATAGAATGCTGCCATCACAGATTACATATTTACAGCGAGTCTTTATATGCCGATATTTCAAAATATTTCAAAATATGTTGTTTTCACCAGTAAAGCTTTGCTTTGATATTCAGATGAAGCTAGAATTACTACAAATAGAACAGCCACATAAAACTCGAGTGACCCCAAAAAGGTGATTTCAGGTGCTGCCCCCCCCCCCCTCCTTAAGTTATTCACGTCTCTATAAAACAAAGAAATAAGTGTCTCGACCTACACCCTGACATCAGAAACAACAGTTGAAAAACATTTCATGTTGATAATGATGATGATGATAGAGGTACAACAGATCCTTCTCTCTTGTTTCTAACGTCATCATTGCACTATTGTGGAAATAAACAGTTCTACAAATTTACCAATAAACCACGGTTTATTCGCCACATCCTGAAGTTTACACTTTTCAAATTGGATCACCTCTAACATTTACTTTTCCTTGGCACTATGGTAAATCAAACTCCACCCAAATGAGGACTACCCTAAAAGTTAAAGTACATGCTATTCTAATCTTTCTACTCAAATCTGCAGAGAATTTACTAAGATGAAGTGTTGGCACACTGAAACAGCGCCTGAATCTGCTCTAAGTGTTTGGCAGCAAGTGTGCTGTACTACGGTAATCACCGCCTACTAGCCCGCCCCTCGGGGAACAACGGGAACAGGTTATTTGCCAAAGCAGGTTATAAGGCAAATTTAAAAGGAGTTAAATGTTGAGGGCGTTTTTATGTCATTAGAGAGAGATGGATTCGTGAGCAAGAATTTCATAAAAAATAGCACATTTTTGTGGGTTGTCCAAGTCGTGTCTCATCCTTTTTTACAGTTTCTTGATGTTATCTTTACACTGCGTTGTTGTTATGTGAACTGACTGACATGATGAACGCTCTATCTGGTGATTTATTCGCACGCAGTCACACTGGATTGATATGATTTTTCAAGACCATGTGATTGTCCAGAAAAAAAAAAACAACAACCAGACTAAAGATAACCAATTAAATTATTAAAACAATGCACCTCATTGTTGACCACCCGAGTGGGATTGCCGTTGAGTCGTCGAGAGGCCATGTGTCTTACCTGTGCCTAAATGTTTACGACTGCTCCCTACACTTTGTCGGTGCTAGTGTACAGATGGCTCTGTCTCGTGGACCCATAACGAAGGTATGAGAGTCTGTAGGGACATATTTTTCATTGATCCTGCTTCTTATACTCCTACTCTATTGAAATGAGCGGGTCATAACACGAAGTCTAACTAAGATTTGGGCCATACAAGGGGCGATTTATATAGGGAAAAATTGGTTTCATCGAAGTTGCGAGTTAAAAGGCGAAGTGGACTAAAAGACGACGGGTTATTAGTGACCACTGTATTTTAGTGTTAGTATAAGGGTTGTTATATCATAAAATAATTAGTATGATCACATTAACTTGAATACTATTAAGTTTTCTGAGAAATTAGCTTCACAATATATCTGTTACTTTTATTTGAAAACTACCACACCTCAAGTCATCCCGGTCTCGGTCTGTGGAATCCCATATGAAGTTTTCTGTGTAGTAAAGATCGCTATGAAGATGACAGCATTTAGCCTGGGCTATGATCATAACCTAGATGGGAAAAAAATACACATCAAGTTGGATAAACTGTGCCGACAAAAAAATAAATATACAGTAACAAAAACAACAATGAATCACTTTATAGATATAAGTACAATGCATTAAAGAAAAATAAATGGAAATTTTTAACAATTGTAAAATGTACTATAACACTTGTTTTTTTTAACTATCTGCTTCAAGAACCACAATCTCTTTTTTCACATCGTGGCATTCAATGACTAATTGTTTTTCTGTTTGAAACGTGTTTTACACCCCTAGCAACACTTATTAGGTTATATAAGGTAAACACCAAAGGCTTGGTACTAATCAAATCATGAGAATAACCAGACAAAAAGTGTATCTCTCCATGTAGTCCGTTATCAACAGGCTACTGGATGGATAATAGAAATACAAAAAAAAATCACAGGACAGCCATGCAGAAACATGAAATCTGTATTATGACTACTCTTTCTCCGATAGTTTCTTTTGCTATCTCTTCTATAATTTAAGGCCTATTTTATCCCATCAAGATTACAAAAAAATGGTCCTGTGCATAAATATTTGTGTTCCAAATTCAATTTTCTGCATGATGATTGCCAACAAGATGTGACAGGAAATAAAAGAATGAAAAGTTAATTTGGGAAATAAAAGAATGAAAAGTTAATTGGTTAGTTCCCTTTAGTAGCTGACCTCACTGACTGCACTTCCACCAGCTCTTGTCATTTTAGAAGGAAAAACAGGAATGGCCAGAAAGATTTTATAGAGATAGCCAAGGTGTGTGTTCACTAGCGAATTTCTCACCAAAATAGGTATCAGGTCATCTGAAGTAATACAGGGTTCGGTATCTGAGGGGAAAAAAAAGGTTTCTAAGTAAGGCAATACTCATTCTTTTTATAACAATTTAATGTTGAACAACAAAATTATTTTATTTAATTATCAAGTTCAATCCATTATTCCTTGCCCAGCCACCAGAGTGTGGGCAAGTGGGGGGGGAGATTGGTGTGAGGAAGGGGCATGCAGCCGTACAAACAAATTGCCTAAACTTGAGTGAATGAATAGTTACTGTGGCAACTTTTGGGAAAAGCCCAAAAGAGAAAAAAAGAATGTTGAACAGCACACACACACACACACACACACACACACACACGCACATAGACACACACAAGCATGTATGCACGCGCGCACACACACACACACATACACATATGCACACACATTTTGTATCATAACAACTTGTGATCATAGTAATAATAGATTGCTTCACCAGTATAACTAATATCAACAGGATTGACAACTGTCCTGTATAATTTTTTGTAGCTGCTATTGTCTTTGTTCAAATTACAGTTTTAATCTTACATTCTAAAAGTTATAGAGGATGTTTACCATTTGTCAATCCAGCAAGCTGCGATGTCTGATTTTCCTTGATGAATAGTGTGATGCCCTCAGTGATGTTGTCCTAGACGAAAACAGCGAAAGAACATTGTACATTCACTGATCGCCAAATTTCCACCACAAAAAGAACATTGTACAATCACTATCACCCATATTGTAAATACAAAATATCATCCATTATGTTGGATCTTGTCCGAGACAACTTATCTCTGTTAGTCAGATGCAAACAGTAGATTGTAGATTCACTGATCAACATATCTCAGTCACAAAAACATCATTTGTACATTCACAGTTTGCCAAATCTCGAACACAAAACAAAATCCATTTTCTGACTGATGTCCGAGACACTATCTATCTCTATTAGCGGATACTCTTCCAGATGTCAACTAGACTGTTGTGGGTTATGGATGCCACAGCATTTACCTTTCCAAAAATAATCTTTTACAAAACACTGCTTATGTGGCCTTATATTATATATATATATATGTATA
>JAUEKS010070902.1:0-15337 GCA_031762815.1 Tylodina fungina
TAGCCATACGGGGATATTAGTGAAGCAATAAATGGCCTGAAACAGGAATTAGGAACAATCTCCTCCGTCCTTTTCTCTTTCAATATGGATGTACTTGGTATGAAATACTTTTCCAGTCAAGAGAAGAATTGGGGGATGGGGAGGGAGGAGAATCAGGTAAATAGTGCATACTATTGGATTAATAGATGTATATATAATATAATAAAAGAAGTTATTATAGATTAGCATTGGAACACACACAAAAAAAATCCCAGAACAAACAAAAACAATAAATTAACGTGGCAACACTTATATGAACAGCCATACGCCAGCCTAGAAGGAAAGAAAAACAGGACAATAATTGGATACTAGCATGTTCACAGGATTGAAAATATGGGGTTGGGAAACTGACCAAAAAAAAAAAAACAACACAAAAGACATAAAAACATCATGATGTGCTCCAGTAAGGCAAAGTGTGGTGAGTGATATGAATTACAAACTGGGACAGTGAGCTGATACTGGGTAGAAGTCGGAACTGATAACTCATCCATTTCCGAAAGACAGGGGACACAACAAAAATAATGGAATTAAAAGGAAAATATCCTCAAAAGACTAGCCTGGCTTACCGTCCATGATTTTTTTGGTATAAGATTCGAAGGTTTCGAATTTTGATGGGGCGTTTCACAAACAATGAAGTGGAAGAAGAAATGATCGGAGGGGAAAAAAGAAAAGAAAGAAAGAAAAATAGTCAATAGGTATGGGTCATGGTATATCACTGTATGACATTCTGATTAGGTTCCCAACACAACTCACATTCTGAAGAAAGAAGTTTATACAAATGTATATGTGAATTCAAATGAAAGCCAATATCTCCACCCCCAACCCCTCAAACCCCCAAACCACACACACACTCACACACATGAGCCTAGCGGCATAGAATGAGGTCAGATCACCCCCATCAAATCAATCAAACCACTGTACTAAATTCCCTTCATATTCACTGATATTACACTCCATATGACCATATCAACATCTTAATTTAATTTTTCTTCTTTCGGCTTTACCCTCCGTTTGAGGTTGCCACGGCACATATCCTCTTTCCACAGCTTCCAGTCTTCTGCATTTTGTACTTCCACTTCTGCCTCAGTCAGGTCTTCCTTGATGTTGTCAAATCATAACCTCTTCCCTGCTGCCAGGCTCCAGGCAATTTCATTTCCAGTACCATTATTCTCATTCCTCCTTTTTGCATGTCCTAACCACTTAATCTTCTTTATCTTGCTTTCTTTGGATATTTTTGCCACACCCAGGGTTCCTCTTATCGTGTTATTCCTTAATCTGTCATTACTCACTTTACATGATGACCATTCAAACATACTCAGCTCTGCAACATCTAGTTCCTCGCTCATAACCTTTGTAAACGGTACAATTTCTATACCCCACAACATAGCAGGTCTAAGTCACCTTTCTCCACCAATTCCAACTTCTCAAGACTTGCCATTATAATTTTATATTACTTCCTCATCCCCCTGTATTGTTATTTTGACATATGTCGTTAAACTCCTCTCTTATTGGCATTTCTTGGTTCTGTAATCTAATTGGCCAGTGTTCTATCATTTTCTTAGTACATATCTAAACAGTTTTTTTTATCTGAGACTTTCCCTTTTTTTAAAAAAAAATTCCACTCTCCAGCTCTCCAATTCTTCCTTTGCTAACCATTTCCCTTCAGCACAACATTATCAGCAAATATTATATTTGGAGAGCCTCTTGTCTCACTCGTTCCATCAGTTGACCTATTACTATAGCAAACAAGAATGGACTCTGGGCCGAACCGTGATGAAGCCCTACTACAATGAGAAGTTAGTGATCCTGCTGTTGTCCTTTTATTTCTCTGACACATCTTTCTTTCTCATGCTACATCAGAATCCCTTTTTAGTGACTTCATGATCGATAACAATGCAACACAGTTCTTTCTCAAAACATAAAACCAACCAGTCCATCAGAGAATTTGATAGCAAAGAAGGATGGGAAAAAAAATTCATAAGACAACAAAAACTAAAATACTTTCGTCACCTGAAAAGACATAAAGGAATAGGAAAGGCATTCTTTGAGAGAAAGGTTAATGGGAAAAGGTCAAGCGGAAGACCATCAAGGCAATGGGGAAAAGAATGTGTCAGAAACACTCAAAATGACAACAACAGAAGCTGGCAGATTGGCAAGATAGAGAGAGCTGTTTCTGAAGCAGACAGACACAGACAGTTCTTTCTGGACATCCCTATATTTTTCTGTAGCTGATCTTAGAACTAATAGTGTCCAAGGTTCAACGTTTTTTATTAAGAAGTCAAAGTGTTCTTTACACGTGATTGTGCCTTTTTCTCAAGCACCATTTCCCAAGTTTTCAAAGTGTGGCTTATTTATCGATTGGTGCCAAGGTACTCCTCCATTCCTCTGACATTCTTTCCTTTTCAAAAATGTTGAAATAGCTGTAACTCACCTAACATTTGCCATCTTTGCTGGTTCATAATCTGGCCTGGCAGCTTTCCCAGATGTCATGCGCTAGATTTCTTTCTGTATCTTCTCCTTTCCAATCATATCTTTACTTCTTGTCCCTGTCCCATGTCTGCTCCAGCTCCACTCATTTCTCTTTCCGCATTTCAAAATAGTCTCTCCATCTCTTCAAGAGTTCCATCTGATCATTTAAAAATCTACCATCCTTATCTTCGATCATTTTCACCTGGAACTCTCTAACTGTAGTATTTCTGTATAGTGTCTTTTCTTTTTCTTCTGATTCCATGTTGTCATACACCTCCTGATACACCTCAGCTTCTGTTTTGCCCATGCCATTCTTTTCTTTGATAAATTTGTTCCCATTTCTCTCTCCTTCTTTACGGCATCCTGGACTTCCTCATTCCTTCACCATGTCTCCTTACCCCCTTTTCTTTTGTCAACGTTCATCTTTACTTCCCACTGTCTATATTTTGTTGGCTGTATCGCTCCATTTCCATGGTAAAATGTCTCTTAGTGTCCTGCACGTATCCATTACAAAATGTTCACTTAAGTTGTTCTCTTGACAATCTCCAAACTATACTCTTTTGTGACACTCTCTACAATCACCACTTTACAATCTCTCAACTCTGCCTTTTCTTAAATTGTAAAGAATGTGGTCTAGTTGTGCAATTTGCCTCCACTTTAATATGTAATTATGCCTTCTGCCTCATTATTTTTTTTGTTGTTGTATTTTACAGTCATTCTTCAGATCTTCTTGACTTCATCTCCTTTCTCATTTCTAAGTCCCAAATCATATCTTCCCAGAATTTTCTTTTCACTGACATATCCCTCTCCTGTATCTCCATCTAAATCTTCCCCACGAAAGAATCTCTCAACTAAATCAAATATCACAGTTAATATTAACCTCCAATCAAATGGACTTTCACCAAAAGGTATTTTCATCATCTCAACAGTAGATTTGGAACATGCTAACATAATTTTGATTCAAAACATATTTATTCCTTGTGTGTTACTTCAAAAATTTAAGTAATAAAAGAAACTTAAGAAAACTCAATACCGTTGACTCACCTGTACCTGAATTTTGATCCGATAGAAAACATCTTCTTTGACGGTGGGTTGGGATGGTGTAACCTGAAAAAAGTGTGATGCTCCACACAGGATTTCCACAAGTTCTTGCAAGATCGATAGCTGACCATGTTGAAGCCTATTAAGTTCTCGACAGGCTCGTTCTGAAATAACGCACTAAGGTTTCAAAAGATGCCTGATATATATTATCAAAACATTTGTAAGGATATATCAAGATAGGAAAACCAAAACTCAACAAAACGGCAATTAAGAATGATTTTGTTAATTTTCTTAAAAGATGATACAGGGTAGTGAGCCGATGTTAAAAGGAGACAAAATTAAACAATTCGAAAATCACCCACAAAATAGAAAACATAATAAGTTTCACAAGAAAAGCGAAAATGTAACGCCTGCTTCACTGCTAATACCTTAAATAGACACATTAGTGTACCAAGCACTGGACATGATAATACCCATAGTAAAACAAAATTCTATATTTTAGTGGATGTGAAGACTGTTGCATGTAGTGAATGTGAAGGATGTGGCATGAAGTAAAATTGTAATAGTTTTCCAATCATTCAGTATTTTCCATTACCAAATTCTGGTTCTATTGATAATTGTGTAACCCGAGAAGTCCTTAAATTAGTATAATGTACATGCTTCACTTCACAAATATGAGAAAAATGTTTTCAAAAACACTGACCATCAGTATAACTATGAGTGACTATGTCTATTTTGATACATCTACTTTGGGGCGGAATATTCAGTCAATTCCACTGAAGCTGTCACCAGGTTTTTTTTAAATTCGTCCCTGAGTTATCCAAATAAACAGAACACTCAAGCAAGAAATGGAAATAATGCCACTTTCCTTTTCACAGGGAAACACATATGTTCTGTCAGAAACATCTAGCAATGCAAAGATGAGCAAACAGTTTACAGTTAAAATAGATTACAATGCACAGAATCTTCAATACATTAAACACAAGCCCAGGAATCAAGTTATTACACATGATTAAAAGTAACAGTAATGAGTTTTAGTAGCTTGTAAGTATATTTTGGGAATGTGTAAAGGAATAAGATATATAAACAAGCCATCAGATGCATGAATGCACAAGAATTCTCGTAATACTCAGAATTTGGAATGTAAAACAGATGTATGGGTTTCAACTCTTAGCCAGGCCAAGAAATGGAGAAGTTTGAAGGTTTCACACCTCAGGTTGTTATTCAAGATCGACATTAATATTAACTCCCATGATCATTATGGTCATGGGAAGGGGGGGGGGGGGGGGGGGAAGCCTAGTTAAGCAGGCAGGATGAAGGATAATCACTCGAGAAATAGAGACATGACAGACATCAAGGTGTCTATGAGATATCTAGCTAGACACCTGGACTTATAATGATGGTAGACCTAGTGAAGGAAAGGGTATCTAAACGGTGACCTAGTTAGCTTCGACAGTTCAGGATCTCTCCTCTCTCAGATATTATCTGAGGCCGCCAAGAAATGTTGTGATTAATTTTGTACAATGCCCATGTCTTACTACTATACAGGCAATTGGTACTACACCACAAAACCTGTGACAAAAACAGAATAGTCATCTCATTGGAGACCTAAAAAAAAACCATAGAGAAGGCATCTTCATGGTATCAGGTGTTTTATCATGAAATGGAATACCGGCCTATGAGAACAAGAAAAATGAGGCTGAGATAGGGAGGGAAACAACATAGATGTAGCATAGATGTACAATACAATTTCAAAAAGCTATTCCCGATTATCTTCATGAAAGACTGCTGCAATGAATGTAAATATAAATGACACAATGTTTTAATATTTCAGGTACTATTAACTTGATTAGCATAAGCTTAGCATGTTCTCATCATGACCACTATCTGACAGATATAACTGTCCACAATTATGTTACTAGGCATTGATCTACTTTCTCGGCAATAATAAAACGGCTATGAAGATTTCCTATACGGTCAAACGTGTGAGGAACAGTTACTACTTCCACAGTGGTGCAGTTAGTGTGATTGATAGGCCTGTGTATCAGGACAAATCCTTATATTTATTTAGACCTTTACATTTTAATACTATCATTTAATTATAAAATTATATTTATTACTACACTACACAATAACAGACAAATGTGACAGGAAACCATGTCTTAATGTAGCAGAACAGGATTGTTATTTCCAAAGAGTTCTTTACACCTGGCAAACTATGTTCACGCCGCATTTACTCCACACAATACGATATGCCAAAGGATTTACTGTATTCCAGTCTATTATATATCATACATCATCAAAAGAAGGACGCATTGACTAAATAATTAAATAATTTCAAATTTTGCCATTCAAAAGCAAGTTCATGCAAACTTCCACGCCATTGCATTTAAGAACGAAAAAAAAGGGAAAAAGAAAGGAGACATTTATAATAAAGCAACAGGCAGTTATAGGTAGTGCAGGAATAAATGAAAACAGTTAAGAATACAAATAATGGTGCGATTGCAGTTGTTTATATCACTACAGTAGGGCTCATGTATGTAAGCTCCAAAACACAATCCTCAACAAGCATTAAAATTGGCCAATCTAATGAGCACTGAACAAGCTGGAACCGAATCTTGCATATAGGTAACAAACAGACCAAGTCTATTCCCTAATATTACCGGGAACCTTTGATATGGATATTTGTGAAATGTTGATATATTGTTACAGATTTACATGCTCATCCACATAAGTACCATTACACAGAGTACAACTCTTGGAGACTCAAGCAATGCAATGTTTAAGTCACAGCAGTAGTAGCAGAGAGCTGCCAAAAGGTTCAATATGTGTACTTTCATCAATCCAAGGAAAATGTGAACTTCAAATTCAGCACAAATGAAAGCTTACACATCCTCACAATGTAAGACAACCTTCTTATGCGTTTCACATGGCACACAAGAAAAATCGTGAAGTATATTTTATTTTAAAAGATAGGAGCTGCTAATGTATTTGGAAAGGAAATAGAAAGCGAGAAAGTGAGAGGTCTTAAAATGCTTCCTTGCTCATATAGCTTTGAGTACATTACTTGCGCACTTCATGAAAAGCCAGTAAAGATTACAGTTGGCAGAGCTAAGTGGGGGCTATATGAACTAGGTCTCTTTAAATAAGCACACCAAAGGTGAGCACAATAGCCCACGACTGCAAGTTTTAGGCACAAACAATGAATGCAAGATGAGACAGATTGAAGGAACAACAACCACTCAAGGTAACTCGTGCACTGAGGAGAAAACCAAGAACCACAGAGGTGTGGTGAGGACAGGTGAGGACATTTATTAGAGTTTGGCTACAACACACAGTCAGACAGGATAAAATAACCAAACCAAACAACAAAACAAAAAAAGAACTGACTACATAAGGTAGGAATGAAAGAAGAGCATACGTTAATGAAAGGATTGTGAATGAGAAGAGAACAGAACAAAGTTACAATTTGCTTGAGTTCAAGTTAGTAATAAGCTGTGTGCCAACAGAAAAGACAGGAGACATCAAATAAAAAGTGATTACTTGAGATTTCTCTCCCTTGCCATCATTATCCTCTATGCTATCAGCTACCTGAAAGACCACAGGGGTTAGAATGCTCAAACACAAAACTTAGATGACGGTGATCACAAGCATGAAGAGAGAAATATTTTGAATTAGAAAGTGTTCTGAGAATAAACAAATACTTAATTTAAAAAAAGAAGAAATGCAAAAGTACCAAATAGAAATAAACTAATGTCTTCTTAATTCAGGAATATGAATTGAAATGTGAATATAAACTGTCCTCTTCTACATTAAGAATGAATTAACTTTCACCTAGAGCATGGTTATCGCAAATTATTCAGATCATTTATTCGATTCAATGCATTCAAAAATGTATTAATAACAGAAGAAAATAACGCATGAATTGGTTGCAAAAAATAAAGGACCTTTCTGCCTTATTTGCCGATACAAACTCGAAATGAGATAACATTTCCAGAAGTATTCATTAAGATCACTCTGTCAACATGTTTAAACTAAGATATAGGAGCAACATAAAAACCAAACAATCTAACCTAGAATTGTCAATAGTGCAGGATAATAGAGATGTCATGAAATACTGACCACAGAATTTCATGCACAAATTAGAGAATTGGTATAAAAAACAAAAATTATGACAGTATATTTCCTTTACAATATCTTCATGGAGAATCAACGTACCTCTCTCCGCAATTGTATGAAAAATTGTTTTCTTTTGAAGGATATCTTCACAATCTTGGCCCTGTTTAAAATGTAAAGTATTAAAATACAGAAAAGTAAAAAAATGAATGATGCATCATCTGATCTGTTACACTAACTTCCAATTGATTGGCAAATGTACAAACAATTATGTACAACATTGATTTTTGAAGATAGACCAATATACTTTTGCTTTCCTTTGACTATATTGAGAGTACAAGCAACTGTCTCACTGAGTAACCTTGACACAAATCTTTGAGACTGTTACACCATATGTAATTTAAGCTAGTCCCATTTCCTGTCGTTCACCAAAATCTATAGCAATTGGTGAGAAATTAGAATTGCTCAAACGATACCAAAACACTCTGAGACAATTCAAGACTCAGTTATATCTAAGAGATCTCACAGAGATTGAAGACACAGACTCAGGCAGGAATTCTGAAGAGTACCACTATCTTCTCTTCTGCATCAACTTACCAGGAGAAAGTATTTATTTTGATGTTGGTCTGAAACACGACAAGACCAGCAGACGTCACTCCCAGCTGAATATCAATGTTGCTCTGATCCTGAAACATAAAAATATAATTTATGTATATGACATATAGCGGTATTCACAATTGTGAGAAAATGGATATCTATACTTAGAAGAGTCATGTCAGAGAAGATATCCTCGCTATTGATACAGTCTAATTTAGTACTAGCTTAAGCAAGATGGATGAGACACAGAACATACATGAGCCTATAACACTCTGATTATCAGAGGTCTCAGAGCAAACAGCAATCCACTATAAATCACTCACCCTTGCATTGTGCAAATCAACTCCATACATCTCTAACCGCTTTGCCTTCTCTAAAAAATTGTACTCTGCATCCGCTGGTGTCTGGCCCCTGTACATGGAAGACAGAGTCACTTCAATTATGACCTGAAATCTTGGTATATTCATATTGTAATAATCTACAAAACAAGAGAACAGCCGCCACCGTAATTCAAGCATTACCAGCCCAGATTCCCTGTGTCCACACAGTGACTACTTGCAGTAATCCCAGTAAGCCACTGATGAGTCTATGTACATTGTAAATGAGGACTAATCAAAGTATATTGGCCTGCAGTGTGTGTGGGCCTCTTATTGTTGTGTTTGTGGAACATGCTTGATTTTTCCTATTGCTTGTCCTGAGAGCCCAGTCACAGGGCCATACAGGACATACTGGATCAGCAGTCGTATGATAAAACCTCATGTTGGACATGAGCTGGTTTTCCTATTTAACCCTCTGAACAATGACCTCCTGATCCTTATTTGGCCCTCCACCCGGCCCCCCGAGAGGCCCCAGTGGATGAATTCGTCAGTACACAGTATCCACTGGAGTAAATATTTTATTCCAACCCTCTTAGATCTAGATCTGTGCAGCCAAACCTGTAGCATCAGTTACAGGGCCACATGTACATCTGGATCCTGGCCTATCACTATTATTCATTACAATGGCATTGTTTTGTGAATCACTTTCGTTTTCCTCTAGACCTAGATCTAAAATCTAGAGATCTAGATTTAGACCCTCTACAGATTTTAAATCATTTTCTGGATAATTGCAATCAAATTTCAGCTCCTCATCATCAGACTGATCAAGAATATCATGTACTTTGTCAACAGAATATTATCATTATGGAGTTATTTTCCATTCTTTGGATTTAGATATCTAGATCTAGATCTAGACTAGATCTAGAGCCAGAAAACTGGGGGGTCGGTAGGTGTTCGTTTCATATCAAAACAATTGCTAGAAAAACACCGAAAACAACGGACTTCACCCAGAAAGGAAGCATCATTTATTTATAGATTATTATTCTGCAGTAAATAAGTCAAGATTATCTCATTGGCCAAAAGTATTCACATTCAATAAATGATTCGTAGGATTGGGGGGGGTGGGGGGGGGGTTCGTGGGCATGTGTGTGGTGGTGTCTCTCCACACTGGTTGAGTGGTGGCTTGGTATACAGGAAAATAAGAATCACACCAGTAAACCGGTGTTTCAGGTTCAAAGGGTTAAAAGTGTGTACAACATATGGCCACTAAGCTGATAGACTCAATAATAGAAAGAAACAAAATTAATTTTCTATCATGCTCCAATATACACTATCACTTAAATTGATAACCTTAACACCGTGAATCTAATTTACATAATGCACACAAATCTGAGATAGATAAAAGAATATACCTGTGCTGTTTGTGCTTTTCAAAAATCTGCTTTTCAAATTCTTTATTTTGATTCGGAATGAACAGAAAACCACTCAGATATCCATCTTTGTGTTCATCGGGGTTGAAATCTCCTAACTCAGCTGAAATAGATCGAAGAATAAATCAGCTTAAGATATTCAAAGATATTGATTGCGTAGATTGAACATACATTACTTTAGATTTTGTGTATTGGTTCACTTCGTCAATCCAAAAGCCCTAATTGTTTTCCATGTGAAAGGACTAAGTCACTTCATCTCTAAATATCTAAAGGAGTGTTAAAATATAAGAGGGATAAGAACAAGGAAGGTTGCAACTTCACAGCCTGCTAAAATCTGCTAAACATCTATATAATATGTTTGTTCGAAATGCCAATATGGAATTGATAAATAATGAAGAATAAAATGCATAAGTATATAGATCTATAATTAAAACTAGAAAGAAGGCATGAAACTATTCAAACTTCAAAACATCCAGAAATCAACATTGATTTATTTTAACTTGCACTTGAGTTATAATTATTTATGCATTCATATGTCATTAAAACTTGATGTTGAGGCCCACCAGCTGAGCATAACTGGTGCAGAAGCAAATATAAGCATTCTGTAAACATCACCAAAATCAAAGTATATGCACCCCTTATCTCATACCACTGGAGAGCAAACTTAACACTATGTGCAAAGCTACGTAATAAGGACTTTAAGAAAAAAGGGTACTGTAAAGTGTAAGCGTGTGCAACTATATAATACGAACCTCAAGTAACTTAACTGTGGAGTTTATGAAAAATGTTCTGTCAGTAATGGAAACTAGGATGATTTGTGTGTGTGTTTGTGTGTGTGTTTGTGTGTGTGTGTGTGTGTGTGTGTGTGTGTGTGTGTGTGTGCACGCGTGTGTGTATGTGTGGTAAGAGAGAGTGAAGAGAGCGTGGGTTAAAGAGAGAGGAGAGAGAGAGTATGCTGAGAGGGAGAGAAAGAGAGAGGTAGAGAGGGAGAGAGGGGGGAGATAGAGAGACAGAGAGAGACAGAGAGAGAGAGAGAGAGAGAAACAGAGAGAGAGAGAGAGATCTAGCAAGAACATAAAATAAAATATTTTCTCGGGTCACTTTCAAACTTTCAAAATTCAACAAAAGAAATTACAGTTTTAGACCAGGCCACCAGAAACATTAACAAATCTGATGACAACAATATTCCAGGGGAAGCTGAAGCCAAGGAAAGGAGAAGACACAGCAGACCACAACTTCTCACATAGGAAACATGACAACTGCTATCAGCAGACTCACATACTTCGATGTTGTGTAACAGAGCCAAGACTGTAGTCAGTGGAAGTCTGTGGTTGTGTTTGCGACCATCGATCATGATGATACAGACAAAGGACAGGTGACTTTCAATTAAATTAGCCACACCCCATCTAAGATCTATCAGTATTACTTTCATCATGAATGCTCCATAAGAAGAAACTAAGACAATGCTAACGTAACAAACAGCAAAGAGGCTTCAAATCTTTGTATTCTATTCTACTATTCACTGTGAGATGTGATCGCTTCTCATTGCAGCATTGCAAGGCCTCTCCTGATCACTCATTACTGGGTAAATAAAATATAAAAACCATAAAAAGACTTCCAGACCACCAACCATTTTGGCAACTGCAAGAATAATCATTGACTAGAAACAGAAAGAAAGATGCTTTCAGGCCTAATCACAAACAGGGTCTGCCCTTAAAGTCCTGATGTTGTGACTAAAAATAGCATGCATTATCCAGGAGCAGCATCTAAAGACTTCCAGATGTTTGCATTGCCCTGAGTACTTATCTAACATCCTCACAAGTAAGATATACCCCCCTCACTTGGAGCACAAAGAACTACAACGCCCGCTCCGTCCCCAATTCTAGTGCAGTGCTTGGAAGCAATGTAGGAATAGGCTTGCTCTCACTCACTCATTAATGGTGGTTCGAATGGAATCGATGAGATGAGGCCTGCTGCTCCCTTATGGGAGATGCTCTAACAGCATTTTCATCATTAAGAACAGCATAGCCAGAGAGACAAACAGACATGTGGATAGAGTGTGGGGCAGCTTCCGGTACATTCATCTCTCATGACTGGTGAGCTTCTTCACCGTTCTGTTATCCGCTCCAGCCACTCAGCATAGCTGGTTAGCATCAATAGACTAGACGAAAGTGGACTACAAAAGATATTAAAGCGGATGCTTATGGCAGCATTGAACTATGATGTAATAATACAGAGAAGGACAGCCTATTTCTCTGTCTCTTTGTCCCATCAATCGTCGTCAATTTCTAACTATTATGACTCCAAAAACAATCACAATTTGAACTTCTACTTAATTATACAAAGAATTGGTTCCAATCTTTTACTATTTAACCCATCATTGATTACTTGCTTTACTGGAGACAGTGACAAATAGAATTCTTTGGTGAACAAGCAAAGTGGTTTGTCACTGTGGACATTAACATTATATGATCATTTGTAAATTAAGTTTACTATCGTTGTGAAGACAAGTACCATAGCAACACCCTGGCATACTTCATCTGTTTCATTCATGCCTACGCAAAAGCCTATCCAGTAAGCTGGGTACTGAACAGGATCTCAAAGGCATGCAGGATAGAAGAGATGAAGCTAGCCAGATGGATGACAGAGAGTGGCACCGCTTGACCACAGAATGAATAAGGATATAAGAGGTTTTCTGGAAATTGGCAGAATAAGTGCAATAGTCCATCAAAGTTAAAATTGTTGGAATGTTTACAAGAAAGGATAAAGGACATTGGATAAAGAAATATGTAAACCTGCAAGTTGAAGGGATAAGGTCAAGAGACAGACTTAAATATTAACTTTGAAGAAATAAGTGGAATGGATTAAGTGTAGGGATCACAGTGGATACAGATTGGTGGCATCTAAGGCTGAAGTAGGGAATCTAGGGTTGTATTAATTTTTACATTTTAAAACGAAAAGACATGTGTGATTATGAAGTTTGGGAATTGAAAATGAAATGGATATAGATCAGGCACAACAGCCGAAAAACTGATCATGAAGAATTCTGCAACATTTGTCTCCTTTCACCACTCAATTACCTATCAACAAACTCTCTTTCTTCTCTCTCTCTTCTACTCTGGAGAGACTTTAATAAACCAGAACTTGTCCAGACGTAGTTAGAAAGAATGTTCCCGCCATTTAAAGTGGCATACAATTATAGATGGGAGAGTTGAATTGGTCCAGCAATTCGAGCATTCTCCTTTCACTCAAGAGACCAAGATTCGAGCCCCAAGCAGGACAACTTTTTTAGAATATGCTCTAATTTCCAAGCGCTCTTAGGGGCTGTCCAGCTGTAAATGGGAATTTCACATACTTCAGGGTCAGGGACGGTAAAAACAGAAAGGGAAAAGAGTTGGGCGTCATTCCCAGTATGCTAGCCTACGGGAAATGAAGATTAAATGCTTTATTCCCCTACTGCCTAAAGGTTATGGGACAATGTTTACCTTTATGATGACACAACAATGCTACGTGTCGGAATGCTCCACACCGATGTGCTACATAGCAGCATGGTACACAGCATTGTGCAGCACAGTAGTATTCTACCAACAATGTATTACACAGCAGTATGCTACACAGCAATGTGCTACACAGCTATGTGCTACACAGCAGTATGTCACACTGCAGTGCTGAATGGCTATGTGCTACACAGCAGTATGCCACACTGCAGTGCTGAATGGCTATGTGCTACACAGCAGTATGTCACACTGCAGTGCTGAATGGCTATGTGCTACACAGCAAGTATGCTACACTGCAGTGCTGAATGGCTATGTGCTAAACAGCAGTATGCCACACTGCAGTGCTGAATGGCTATGTGCTACACAGCAAGTATGCTACACTGCAGTGCTGAATGGCTATGTGCTACACAGCAAGTATGCTACACAGGGGTGTGTCACACAGTGGTGTGCTACAGACTACTGTTCAAAGACTAATCCCATAATGCTGCTGAGTGTTTTGTTTCACCGCAGCTCAAAGAGCAATCTCCTGAAGAGAACATAAGGCCTCACCCTCAAGTTGCAAGCAAGCTGTTGCTGGTCCACAATGGACTACTTTTAACGGAATAAGACACAATGGTGATTTGTATGTATGAGCTTCCTTTCAATTCCCGAGACTCAATGAATTGTGCTTCTGATGAACAACACATCCCTTGTGCAACAAAGCTACCAATAAGTTTCCTTTAAAGTCAAATAACAAAACAAACAGGAGTAACAATAAGGCAACAGAAACGTCGATCAAACAAAAAATATAAGAGTGTCAGTCAAAGAAACAACAGCATACACAAATAGATAAAGAACGATATGTATCTCTGTCACTAAAGTACTGATGTGTGTCAACTATTCCACTGGATTCTTTAGAATATAACTAACCACTTGTGAAACAACAAGCCAAAATGTTCATGGTTGGAGCAGGTAGTCCCTAATACATGAAGAAGATGCACACTTACACTGTACAGCGTAACTGGCAAGAGTAACAGCATTTGTTTCGGAGCAGACCAGCTTTCCAGAGAGGATATCTCGCTTCACTTGCAGAAAGAAGTGATACCTGAAGGAAGAAAAAATGTAAGAGCTACTATATATAAAATAGAAGCAATGATACCACAATAAAACCTCTGCAACTGAATAAACACCAGTACATTTGTTCATTATCTTTAGAGACATTTACATGCTGTCAGAATTATATAGAAACATTGTTAATGGCAAAACAAATGTAAATTGACCCAAACCCTAAACGCCATCTCATATGGAGTTAACAAATATTCAAGAATTTGAAAAGTTTAATATATACTTCAGTTCAAAACTTGAGAAATATAAATTTAGGATCTCTGAGGCAACCAAAGCGATCCTTCCTTTGTATTTTACAAAAAGTGCACAATAAGATGATCACCTGGTGTACTCCTCTGCTAATTTGCTTGGATCAGAGACATAGAACTTAACTCGAAAGAAAAACTCATAAGCTGGCCCTGAAACAAATGGAGAAACAAGAAATGGTAATCATAAAATATAATTTTTTTAAATTACTTACATCTGAATATAGACATGACTGAATTATTTATTGAATGTCAAAAATGTAGGAAAATAAAAAGAAATTCGAAGCCACTAAATCTGTGATCAGTCATATTATGTCTTTTTAAATGTTCTAACTTACCTCTGCATTGCTTCTTGATTGTTTTTAGGGGATCTAACCATCTCTGAAATATGAAGTATAAAATTGGGTGAGTGAGTGAGTGAGTGAGTGAGTGAGTGAGAGAGAGAGAGAGAGAGAGAGAGAGAGAGAGAGAGAGAGAGAGAG
>JAUEKS010072010.1:0-15331 GCA_031762815.1 Tylodina fungina
CTTCTTCTTCTTCTTCTTCTTCTTCTTCTTCTTCTTCTTCTTCTTCCTCCTCCTCATCCTCCTCCTCCTCCTCATCCTCCTCCTCCTCCTCTTCCTCTTCCTCTTCTTCTTCCTGCTCCTGCTCCTCCTCCTCTTCCTCTTCCTCCTCTTCCTCCTCCTCCTACCAAATGTAAGACAAGTAAAAGAACAACATAAAACAACACCATGGAGAGCAATAGTCTGCAGAGGCAATAACAACAGCTACAGTCAGCAGAGGCAACAGTGACAACAGTCAGCAGATACAATAACAACAACTAGTGTCAACAGAGGCAACAACAAAAACAACAATCAGCTTAGGAGGGGTACGGTCCACTAGTGTAAAGCGTTAGGGGGCGTACAGTCTCCTAACAACAGCCGTTATAGCTAACAAATAGTTGTTAAGTTCACTCATAAAAATATTTCCTCACTTCTTCAGTTGCATTCTAATGTGAAGCTGTTGTGCACATCCATTTCTGTTTTAAGCAGGAAAGAAAATCTTCTCTAATAGATATCAAGGAAGATTGACCCACTAGCACAAAAACACACACACATAACGAGGGTAGGGTGCAAGACTATCGTGACTAGGGCACAGGAATGCGAGTGAACTTTTCAGGAGATCAAAGATTATAGTATCAATCGTAGGATAGGCCTAATAATAGCAGTCGGGAAGAAAACAAGCGGATAGCTAGAGAATGACAACTAAGCGCCATTGGCCGATATTTATAGTCACAGCCATCTTGTTTGACTTCACCAGTGGGAATTCCCGCCGGGTCACATGATCGTGATGTTGAAAATAATGGTTGTGCCTACAAAGTTTGCTTCCGTCGATGTTGCGATCCTTGTGGTGTTGTGATTCTTTGTTTTATATCTGTGTGAATGTTTTGTTGTATTTGATAAAAAATGGTGCATTAGAATCGGCCCAATGGCTTAAATTAAACTAAACAGAAACTGAAACTTCCTGAATTGCCTCAACAGCCTATAGATCTGAATTGAATTGAGTCTAGTGTCTATTTTCAACGCTTTTAGCACACTCCATATTTTCCGAAACTACTGAAAAACACGATAGGTATTTTAGAAGAAAAAAACCCATCCTCATAAGGCATAGATTTGGGCACTAAGTGGACTATTTATCATTGAATACCCCACAGTGTATACATTTTCAGAAAGGGCAAAGGACAAGGATTTCAAATCAATCAAAAAATTATCACAGGTAATAATTTAAATTATGCAAATGAGCTAATTAGCATAAATTAGGATAATAATTACCGCAAATGAGGAGGAAGAAAATCGCAACAGGCTGATTACTAGCGACAGTAGGAGACTTATTTTTTTTCTAAAGTACTCACCAATTAGTGCCCTTTGGTCTTTCTTGCACTTGTGGAGGTGCAGACATACTCCATGAAGGCTCCGGTCGCACAGACCGCATGTCGTCCTCGAACGTTTTCGGCCACCTCCTTTGGGATCGGTGCAGACGATGCACTCCCTTTCCTTTTTTCCCGGAAGTTTCACCACCGTCATCACACGGCCAGCATCGCCTGAAGGTCCTTCACGTGCAGCAATGTTGTCCGCCAATGCCTCCACCACCCTGATTACGAATCTGTAGTGGGACATGACGGGTCGATCGGTTGTGTGTTGCATGTACACGATGTATGCATTCACCACCATTCTGTTCAGGATGGTGAAACATACCTTCTTCCAGTATTTTAGGGTCCTTCGCTCGTGGAGGTAGATATACAGCATCATGTCGGAGCAGACGACACCCCCCCATGTATTTGTTGTAGTCCAAAACCACGTTAGGTTTCCGGATTTGCAGGTTTTCCGTGGCCCGACGACGACGACGTGTTGTCACCTCTGTCTCATCAGCATTTGCATTCGATAACAGGATTTATTTTGGCTGTTTTTCCCTGAATGCTGTTGCCAACAAATGATGCTGTCTTAAATTCACGCTGTCACCTGCCGTCAGCTGTCTTTTTACACCAGCAGGGAGACCAACGCGGTTTCGACGAATCGTCCCAGTAATGAAGGTTCTTTTTGTAAAGAGTTCGCAAGCGAGGGCAACACTCGTAAAAAAATTGTCACAGAACACACGGTATCCTTTCCTTAGACAAGAGGCCACCTCCAGTAGTTTTACGACTTTGTGGGCCAGACCTGTCTCTGCTGACTTTAACTCTTATTGTGGTTTTGTAGTGCGACGCTATCCACATCACTGTTGTTGTTTTTCTTGTTGCTGCTTCTGCTACTACTGTTCATATCGAATGTCTTTTTGTTATAGTGAGCGGTGTGTGGTGTGCCTGGCAGGCTGCCTGCTTCTACAAGTTTCTTGTTTTTTACTGTAAGGCGCTTACACCTTGTATTAACAAAGATATCTATCTATACAAGTTATCATTGTTGCCATTGTCAATTGTCCAGATCTATTTATTGCTCTCAAACCCATCTCTTGGATTTTGGCTAGTTTGTATGTAAGGGCTGTACCTCATCGGCATAGAATAGTGTGGTCGCATGTCCAGCGTGTCGTAAAAGGCGATTAATGTGGAGAGAATGGGAGACTCTCTTTAACAGGAAGATAGATCTAGGGACGAGGCCTACACAATGGTACGAGGCACGATGATGGCTGAATGAAAATGGGGAGAGAATGTGAGAGTAGAGACAGAGAGTGTGAGAGTAGAGAGTGTGAGAGAGTAGAACATGTTAGAGAAGGGAGTGTGAAGGAGTAGATAGTGGGAGAGATTGGAGAATACAAGAGTGTAGAGAGTGTGACCCATTGTCTAGTGGGTTAGCTTGGGAAAGCGCTAGACTATGGGAGTAATCAGTAAACCCAGACAGAAAATCAGGAGTGGAGACCCGTAGGCAGTTGGTAGAGAGATGACTTCAAAATTATCCTCTGGCATCTCCTGCATCCTCACTAGTTCCAAACGTATTGACCTTGTCTTTCCATTGGGTCCAACTAGTAATGGCCGAGACAGGGTAGTGCCTTTGGGCAAAGCACAGTTTCCTATTCATGCCCAGGCATTAAGCAGTAAAAAAAGAGGAGGCGTCCATTCTGGCAAATTAACGCCTGCCATTCCTCTAGTCACCATACCATGCTACAATAGCTTTATGACATATGGGAGGTCACTCCATTGTGCCTTTGACATACAACACGGAAAGTGGCAGTTACCTGTTCAAAGCTTGATCCTTTTGGCGCAAAGTGCCACTTTCGACGGTGCGAGCAGCTATTTAGTCGCATTGATCAGCTACCGCCCGCCTAAACTGGGCAGCCCCCGGACAGTAAGGTGTTGATCCTCTAGGTCTACATTCTCACTGGGTGGATGGGGATAGGCTAAAAAACCGAAAAGTTGACATTAAATTTAGCACCTAACACTAACAAAAAAAATCCGTCACGTTTGGCACGTGGAATGTGAGGACAATGTGCTCAGGCATCCTCTATCAGGACCTCACAAACATTAACTCTATCAAAAAGACAAAAGTCATAGACTGAGAATTGGCTTTGCTTATTGTTGACATCACAGTCCTTCAAGAAACTCGGTTGCCAGAAAATGATCCATCAAAGAGGACCATTACACCTTCTGGCAGGGCTACAGCAAGGAGCAACCTAGGTTGCACGGTGTGGGCTTTGCCATCAAGAACACCCTCACCAACTCCATCAAAACCCCTATTGGGATCTCAGAGTGCATTATGACACTCAGACTCTACACCCAGTCTGGTTTCACCACCATCATTTGTGTCTTTGCCCCAACACTGACTTCCCCATCAGACGCAGACCTGCCATTTATCCAGATTTAATCAGGATATCCTGATTTGTTATTAGACGTATAGAGCAGATATCCTGATTTTTTTTAAAGCACTAATTGTAAAAATACTGATTTTTTGAAAATTAGATTCTTCATTCTATTAATTCATCCTGATTGTTTTCCTCAAATACTGATTTTTTTTCGACTGGGTATCCTGATTTTACTTCAAACATTGTGGCAGGTCTGCAGACGACAAAACTGCGTTTTATGAGGTCTTGAGGTGGCCATTGACAAGGTTCCCCCGTGTAAGACCTAGTTATCCTGGGTGACTTCAATGCACGAGTCGGTACCGATTATTTGGTATGGCCAGACTGCATTGGGAACTTTGGCATTGGCAACATACATGTAAATGAAAATGGTCAGCGCCTCCTCGAGCTCTGCTAGCAGAACTTGTGTATCACCAACACATACTTTGATGTAAAAGATAGACACAGGGTCTTGTACACAGGGTCTCGTGGTGCCACCCCAGATCTGGTCACTGGCACCAGATAGACCATATTGTCACAAAGAGGAGAGACCTAGACCGTGTGAAGGTCACTCGATCCTGCCACAGTGCAGTCTGTGACACGGATCATGCTCTGGTATTGAGCAAAATCAAGTTAGTAACAAAGAAGGCCTACAAATCCAAAGCGCCAGCCATTCCCAAAATTAATATGACAGCAGTAGTTTTTTTACTGAGTAAAAGATGAAACAAAAAGAACAATTTTTGAATCGCTGCTCAGCACCAAGATGAAGGATTTCACGGGGGGTGCTGCAGTAGATGAGACTTGGAAAATTCTCTCTTCCACCATCCACGACTGAGCACTCGCATCTTTCTAGCAACTAAAAAAATCTCCAACATTGACTGAGTCACCATGAACAGCACCACGCTCTCATCCCTCTCTTAGGGCCTAGATCTAGATGTATACTCCAAAGTTGATAAACTCAGTGGAAGATTGGTGGAAATCAATTTCTTGAGTGTAGATCTGTGGATAACTGGATATAGATCTAAATCTAGTTCTACAAATAAGTAACTAGGCCTACAAAAAATTGCACTTGACTCGGAGTAACTGTACATGGTTATCCAGAGTCGTGACTCTGGATAAATGTATATAGTTATAATCACATGAGCCATGTACTGACGATAATAGGCTGAGACCAAGAAGAGTGTGACATTTATCATGAATACGTTTATAGGTTGTCATTGCAGCAGTACGGTTTGATTAAAGTTCTAGCCCTAAATTGTCAACACCTATTGAACCATAAAAGTAGTCACGGTGGGCTAAACTATGCCATGGCAAGTGCGAAGGGGAGCCTAGATTTGGCGATGTGTTGTAGGGGCGAATACCACTGTGCGGGTTGAAATGAAGATCCCGGTAAACCTAAGCAGTGCGGTTAGGCGTACATGAAAATTCTGGTACACCTAAGCCAGACCTGGCTAATTGCACGGATTTTTTCTGTATTTTACAGATTTTTCGTGGAAAATTGGGGGAATATATATCGGACCCGATAACATTAATACGGGAATCTCGGAGCCGCTCGAAGTCACGTGCCCGCTGAAACTGAAACAAAGAAATTGTAGGTTCGCCAGCTCGAATGCTGTCAGAAAGACAGAGTCGTCGTGGGCCGTATCATGACCTCCCATGTGACCGATAGGTCAATTAGACGGAGTGCACTATTTAGTGGTGATAGTCAGACCGAGGAATCGTTTTGAGCAATCGCGTCGTCTTTAGTCACTTTTCTATCTGGTTTCTGTATACGAATCCAATGTATACGGAATTATCAGAATCGATCTTACAGAGTAAGGTGTTGTGTGTGATAAAATACTTTTAGCCAATTGAGCGCGTCGTAGGACCCTAGATTTATAATATAGATTCTAGATCTAGAAATAGGCCTAATCTACTTGAAATTTTCTGGTTTCTTTCATTCTCATTTCATTTGATCACGCTGCTGATGCTCTACAATGATCTTCATTGTCTACTGCCTTTTCACTTCATTCATCTTGAGATAATAGATCCATAGATGTCTAGATCTAGATTCTAGATACATAGATCTAGATCTAATTAATTTAGTAAAAATAACTAGAATCAGAATCTAGCCTCTATCAAGATCTAAATATATAGATTCTGAGCTTCTAGATTCTGAAAATGAAGGAGTTTGAAAATAAGGAAGGGCCTCCATGGGACATGACCTTCTCAGTGACATTGTTGTGAAGAGTGAATGGCAGCAAAGAGACAAGGGTGTCATAACCGTCCGCTGGAGTTCTTCCTGCTGAAGGCAAAGTGCACTCAATAGGCCCTAGTGCCTAATAAAATTGTATATATATAGTGTACATATGTTTTCTTCATATAATTCTATTTATTTTAGGGGTTTAATTCGGAGGGATCATACAGATTTTGGGTCTAATAGATTTTTGTGAACAAAGAGAGCGGGGGGCATGAGATGCTTCGCGCGCAACCCTTGCCTCTCCCCTGTCCAGGTCATGCCAAACGCAACACGATGAGCAGCGATGGAGCAGTGTGTGACCGTGATGGCCTCACATCCAGTTGATGGCCTCGTGTGCGAATGCGTGAAACTGATGGGGGCCGGGGTTGGCACATGGAGGCGGAGAAAGACGGCCACTATGGCAGAAAACAGTTTAATTTTTGCCGGACCGAGACTGATTCGTGTTTATTTTTTACTCTAATTTTTGTGTAAAAACAAGAATTTCGATTATGACATTTAGTGCAAAGCTTTTTCTAGTGTTTAAGTTTAAAATGCTGATGTCATAATTACGCCAAAATATAATGGATGCATTTCATAAAGGAAATATTGTATTAATTCAGTTTTGTTATTATTAGATGTTGAATCCTCAAGATAGTAGGATATTGTTTAAGAAATTGAATTTTGCAGGTATATAATATTATATTGAAATTGTTGTGGTTATTCATTTCCCCTGAAATGATGATAATGGTCATCTGTATGGTTATTATTATTATTATAGTTATTCTTGGGATATTATCATGCTATGAAAATAGATTTATGTAACCTAACTTATTGGGGTCATTTAGAACACAACTACATTTTTAATCTACACCAAAATAAATTTTAACCATATTAAGGAAATGAAATTGTATAATTTATTTCCTTATTATGTACTGTTATTATAAATGCATTCTTTTTTTTTATTGCAGAATTCAGTTTTGTGAACCTCAATTTTGATGGCATTGTCAATGAATTGCCAGATGATCTTGATGGAATTCAAGGTTCATCAAATGATACTCAGTCCTCCCAAGGTGGTCAGGACACTGTTATGGCAGGCTCATTGTCTCAACTGTTGTCCAGATCAACCCCTAATTCACAGACCTCACTGTCCTTGCCTGTCAACAGTGCCAGTGGCATCCAGGCCAGCAGGAGCCCCGGAATGGGTGGTATGATGAATTTAGGCATGGGTAAAAATCCTATGGCTAATAGCCTCACAGCAACATTAGCCAACGTTAACAAACTGGCAACGTCTTCACACATGGGGAATATGAATGATGCTCTTGTTAGCAGTGCATCTTTCACAATGTCTGGTACAAATGCAGGTCATATGGGTGGATTAACGAATACCATGGGCATGAAACCAACAATGGGGACTCAGCAGATGATAGGGAGTGTGGGAAGTCTTAATATGAATCAACAAATGCCCAGTCAGATGATGAACGGGCCAACAAACTTTTCTAGTAACATGGTTCAGATGCGAGGCATGCAGAACAATAATGTAAACCCCTCCACATCAATGCAAGTACCCCAGACAAATATGATGCCGAACCCGGGAATGCCCCAAATGCAGGGCCATCAAGGAATGCCTGGTCATCCCAATATGAATGTACCACAGAATCCTCAGCAGATGGTTCGGGTGAGCATTATTTAAATCCTATCTTTAAAAAAAATAGTGAAGGGAGATAATTGTGCTTCTTTGACCCAATTACATTTTTGCCCATGTGCACAGGTTTACTGACATCAAAGAAATATACAAGTGGTTTTTCTGGATTGATAAAAGTGTAACTTAATGCCCTTTGCTATAATCAAGATTTTTTAAAACTTCATTAGTTGAAACAAGCATTTAAAAAAATTTAAAACCACAAAGGGGCTCTCCCTTTCAGCGAAGGCCATTTCCGGGTTAGTCAAGCCCACTTCGAACCCTTTGGGTTAGAGACTGTATAGTCTATTGGTGAAATCCCCACCAAGGATCTAGATTCTAGAGTCATCGATTTTAATCTAGATTCTAGAGACATTTTATTTTACAGATTAAACCTTGATCTGCATCTAGATCTAAATTTTTTAAAGATCTAGACAGCGTAAACTCTACAGTTTAAGAGTCAGAATTGCTTATTCCTACAAATTGCTTATTCCCAACCAGTGTTGGGAACTAATAATAGCAACCACTCTGTAGCCTACTGATAGTTCATCCCTAATGTTGTATTGCATTGCCGTTGTATTTGCGAATAAGGAAGGGAAGTAGACATCAATCAGTGTAGATTCATCCTATGAACAAATTGAAGTTCAAATGTTTGAAATGAAAACGGAGAATGCTCCCAAGGCACAACAAAGCCTACAATATCTAGGCCAAGATCGAGATCTAAGCCTAGAATCTAGATCTAGAGCATGAGTGTGCTCATAGCAAAAGAAAAAAAAATAATTAAAGAGATGTTTCCATACGTCTGCAAGTCGAACTAGTTATACTCGGCATGTCCGCCAACTCCTTTGTTTTATTAGTCACTTGAGCATGCTTCATTTTGTCCATCATTTTGTTGCCTTCAAACTTGAAGATGTGCCATGTTTTTCTGACATTACAGATCTGCCCTCATCTATTCATAATGAGTACAATTATATGAACAATGACAAATGAAGCACCCTTTCCCCGCGTTTTCTACTTGTTACTTAAAGCAATTTATCGAGTACATTATAAAAGACCAGTCGTCTCCTTTCTTGTATGATGTAATAGTGACACATTTTTGGAACACATATTAAAAGAAAATTTATTTTTGGAAAATGATAACTCTTGGATAGCTTCTGCTCTGAACTAGATGTTCTTTAGGTTGCAATTTATTGAAAACATCGCTTTATCTTCAATCCACCAATCTTTTGAAGATATTTTATTTCTGAGGCAATATTTATTTATAAGTTCTGTTTACTCACTAGCCTGGTCAACCTACTGGAAGTGGAACGTCAGGACCACGTCAAGCCTCTGCTGACCCAGACAAGAGCAAGCTCATTCAACAGCAGCTAGTCTTGCTGTTACATGCTCACAAGTGCCAACGCAGGGAGCAAGCAAACGGTGACCAAGACTGTAAGCTTCCTTATTGTCGTACCATGAAAAGCGTACTCAACCACATGACTACTTGCAGCCAGGGAAAATCTTGTGAAGGTAAGGAGGAAATCGTATTTCAGTTCACAGAAATGAAACAAGAACGATTTAAACACACATATTGTATTAAGCTTCAGTTGATTGTCAGGATTTATGATAATGACTTTACAAGCATTTAGCAGGGATGGATGGGCATTCTCCGAATTTTTACGGAATTCCAAATTTTTTTCTGTCGGGAAGATCAGTCGGATGAAAAAATTAATTCTTTAAAAAATCGCTCATCCTCCATCTTGTCTTGTCTCGTTTTCACGATCAACAGACTGAAGGAAGACCCAATGTTTGATATTTTATTTGCTGCTCCCTTCGGTGTCGGAATCGGTGATTTGCAGAGATGGTGACTAGATAGGCTAGGCATCGGTCTAGTGGAGAGGCCGAGTTTTGTGATCTGAGTGAATGATATTGACGAGCTCACACAGCTCTAGATCTAGGCCCTATCGTTCGACTCGGCACAAGCCACGATGTCATTGCACCCTTTTGCCTTTTGCATTCTACTTCAGCACCTCGTGATGTGACAGTAAATTCATAACCTCGGAGATTTAGATCTAGATCTATTGTTTTGGTTTCCATCCCGAGTAAGGATCTCGATCTAGAATCAAGTTGACTAGTCCGACAAACAGACTAACTCTAGATCTTGATCTAGGCCCAGAAGAGATTTAGATCTAGATCTAGTAAAGATTCTAGAATCTAGAGCTAGCAGGGATATAAATCTTTCAGATTTTTTCTGAATTCAGATTATTTCAGCTTAGAAGATTAAAAAGAAAAAAGACAAAACTGATCAAATAATAATATATTAAACACATTCTAGATTATTATTATTGTCACTATTGCGGGTATATAGGCTATAATGATTTATATTAAAACATATATATGTGTGTGTGTGTATATATATATATGTGTGTGTCTGTATATCTATATATATATATATATATATTAATGTGAACCCCAAAATATGAATGAAGGCTGTGCGTGAGTGCGTTCCAGAATTATTTTTCGTTGGCCATTTAAATCTATTGCACTTTAGTTTGGGCAAAAAATTCACCTACGGGGGCCCTCGAACAGTATTTTCAACCTCTTCAGGGGAGCTGAGCCACCCCATACCCCATCCCGGGTTCATTCTGACACGGTAAAGTTTAGAATTTCTTTTGGGAGGGTAGTGTCCATCCCTGATGTAGGTTATTCACATGAACTTGATTGGCTAGTCGTTTAAGTGCCATTTTTTTTTTTTACCCACATTTATGTACAGTGGTTGTAATAATTAGCTTGTTTCGTGTTATTTGTGTGCTTTTAGAATAAATTCTGTTCTGTTTAGGGATGGTAAGAATTTTTATTTCTCCTGGTCTTACTGGCGCTGCCCGACCTCGATTTCGTGTTCCCGCTGTCACTCTGATTGAGGCGAGTAGAGTAATAATAAAGAGCACACGAAACAGATATCAACATTGTACAAGTGCGACGTTTGCAAATGTTATATTACTAACACACCTGATAACCTATTTACACAACGTTTCAACGTGATATGGGTCCCAAAACGCAAAAATGTCATTTGCCGAAAGTGTGGCTCTAGGCCTATTACCGTAGGCGCAGACCATAATATTTATTGTTTACCTGCCGACAATACATCCGATTGCTGCAGACTATACATCTGATTACTGCAGTATCGACTAAGTGACTGTCCGTCATGTTTTTGGAGGGCACGGACATTTATACAACGGCGGCCGGTTCCGTCAATCTCGCTCCACCTCATAACATTCACACTAAATTTCATGAAATGGTATGTTTCATATGACTCTAGCTTTAACCCTTTCGCGTGCAGATTCTTTGTCGGCCAATTGGCTCTAGCGTTCAGTTTCCTGTTAACACAATTCACCCCATTTGTTTACATTAATTTGACATTTGGCTTGGTTAGATAAAGTGGATTCAGTAAGAAATTAAAAACAAAACTTCTGGATATCTAGATCTAGATCCAGATGGTGTGTTTTGCTGAATTTAGACTTAGGACACGTTCCCTTCGTTTCAAAGCATGAGAACAGTGGAAGGGGGATCAGGGGTGCGAACTGCCGGTTTCATCTGTGTTGAACAAATCGGGCTGCTATGGCGTCGGCCGGTTTAAACACGAGGCCGTGTTTTATTATCGGCCGGGTTAAACACAAAAGGGTTAATTTAATAAATGCTTGTAAGAAATAATGTAGATCATGTTGTTATATAAAAAGTCAGGATTCATGCTGTAGGTCAGTGACAAGTGCCAGTGACAAGTGGAATAACTCCCCTAGATTCGAGACCTAGATCTAGAGTCTAGAGATAAGATTTAGACATAGGCTATATGTATCTAGAGAGATCTAGACTCTAGGTCTAGATTAGATTTAGTGGTATAAAAGTTCTGATTTGGCTTTACTTTTGTGAGCCTGCTTGCCTAGATCTAGAGTCTAGAATCTAGATCTATAGATCAAGATCAAGGAGACCTTGTCTGCTGTCAAAACCAAGAGCCATTAGATGTCTAGATTGTAAATGGTTTCTTTTTGTATATGTAGGCCTATTTGTAAATTCATGTAGGTCTTCATCATTTAGATCTAGAATCTAGATCTAGATAAATCTTCAATTTGTTTGTTTATTATTCATTTAAAAAATGGTAAAAATTATCAACTATTGGCGTGTTTTATGGTGATTCATATGTTTTTCCTCACATTCAGATTTGTTTGGGCTGGCATTCAGATTTGTCCTCGAGATAGGGTGGCAGCTCTACAAATGTGCCATTATAGGCCATAATATTCAAAAGTGCCTATCTATGAAACTCTAGAGGTGAAAACTGTCGGGCAGATTTGTAGTGGTGGTAGGAATAATCTGAATAAACACTTCAAAGCATACAAGCATGGTTAGGAAAGAATACCCCAACTTAGATCTTAACAATTAGCCAAGCAAAATAATAAACCAAGGTACGACAGCTAAACAATTAATTTGTCAGTGCTGAAAATCCCTTCCGTTATGGCTATGGATCATGCAGCAACTTGAGCGTCATGTCTACGAATGCGATATCGACCCACCGCGGACGGTTCCTTGTCATGTTGAAAGTCCGCTATCGATCCGAAAAATGGGTAAATGTGGCAATAATTATCATATCAGTCATTGTTTTGACAAGAATTATGTTGGAAAACACAATCCATAATATAATCTTATTCAGGATTTTTGCCTAAAATTCGTTTCGGGGGTGAAAATGGAATATTTAGGTGTGACAACATTTAAATGGTCAAACTTACTTAAATTTTGCTTCTAATGGCGAACAATAAATCAAACAACAACAAAAATACACAAAATAACCCATCTTCAAACTGCCAGAGAGCATGTAGATGTTTAATTAATCGAAAGATCTAAGAAAACCTGTTGTGGTCGAAATCGAAAATTCCTGACAGGACATTTTAGCCCCACTCGAAGGGATTCCTGCCTCCTCATTGGATGAAATTATAAACTTAGCATTCGGAAATGTTCAGGACAGTGAGCTCTTTCGATTGCTGTGTTCAAAAACAGTATATATCGTTTACATCACGGCTTAATCGCCTCTAACGTTAGGAGCGATCGTTGACCGGACAGCACAAAAAAAAACATGACGAAATTCAAAATATCACAGCTCAATAACCACTGCACCAAAATGCACCAAGTGTTAGGGAAATAGTCTTTATTTTGTGCTTAATAACATGAAAAAATCACAGTATTGAAACACTTCATCATTTTATAGAATAGTCATTCTGACCCACACACACACACATTCTCCAAACAAATCTCGTCATGCCAATTTTCCGGTATCAACTGTAAATAAACACAAAAAAGTAGTGCATGTCAAAATAAGGCAAAATCACTGCTGCTACTAGTTTTGCACAGTATAATCAAGAATCAAATCAAATTTGAGACCAAACATTATTTAGAGACACAATATTGATGAATGAATTTTCATTTTGCTTTCTCATCATTCGTATGTAATCTATCATATATCAGACAGGCTAAACTGTGAGCTCAGGAAGTTCGGTATTCAATGATATTCCTATTTTCTATGTTTCTTATCTATATTTTTATGTGTAATGAGTTCATTGATGTCTTTATTTCAGTGGCTCATTGTGCCTCATCTCGTCAAATTATCACCCACTGGAAAAACTGCACACGTCATGACTGTCCTGTTTGCCTTCCTCTCAAAATTGCAGACAAAAATAATACAGCAGGTACTTATTTTTTATTTTCTGACTCTTTGTAGCATTCTATGTATGTACCGAGCAATAGCGTATTTTTCTATAACTGGAAGATGCAGTTCAATCCAAGGTTCCCCGTGACCTCCTTAAATTCAAGAAGTCCTTGAAAACTGCTTGAATTTACGCTCATGGGATAATCTTAAAAAATCCTTGAATTTTTAAAAAGTTCCCTAAATCTTGAAATTTTAATGTTCCCAGAGAGTAAAGCTAGACAAGGAATAAAAGGCCTAACTAGTCAGGAACCGGTCATGGCTTCCCTTTAATGTCGGTTGGCCAAGGTCTCTTTGTCTTGTGCCTGGGTCAAAGGAGTGCTCGCTCAAATGCTTAATAAAACGTAATCACCTGCCCTGCTTCTCTCATGAGCCTCCTTTGATTTACTGAGCGTTTTTTTCCTTCACGGCAGCAGCCATGTGGCTAGGTGATCTTGACATAGCTTAGGGCCTATCTAGACACAGGTCTTCGGCCACTTCTTGGGAAGATTCTGGATCTTGCGGCGAGATTTGAATTGTGTAGTGTCCATTGTTAGAATTATAGATCTAAACAAATCCACGTTAATTTATACAAGATATAAGGTTGATAGCACCCGTACTATTTTAATAAATATACCACCTTGAATTTAGAAAGAAAAAAAATCCCTTGAAACTTTGAAAATGGTCATGGATTTTGGGTAGGGTCAAGGATCTAGTCTAGGCCCATTGGCTTACTTGATGTCTGATGAGTGGCATGCAGTATACCACAGGGCAACACAATTTATTAGGAGTCTCCAACCCACACCATGAACTCAATTCTATTGATTGTGTTTTCAGTGTGCTTTCAGAGTTGAAGACACACTCTGTCATTTAAATAACCTATTTGTGTTGCAAGTGACATAAAAATTTAACTCAACTCAACTCAACTCCAATTACTACGGAATTTTTCCCTCTTTATCTTTACTTAGCAATTTCTCTGGTATTTACTTTTTTCTGGCCTACTTCGCTTTATCGACATGCCGACTAAAAGCCTACGCGCATAAGATTGAAAAAAAAGTCGTTCGTTTTCACTTTTCAACACTAACAACCTAGATCTAATCTAGATCTAGCCAGTGTAGAATAACACAGTAAAAGCCCACAGTGCCTGATAAACTTTCGCTGGCCTACACCTCTCCGTCAACGCCACCACTCTACCCACCCCCCCATCCCTCATTCTCCTCTCATCCCCATCCGATGGTCTGCCGGTTGGTCTGCTATCACACTGGCTGCCATTCAATGTGCAGGCCTCGCAAGACCCTTGGCTAGGCTAGCAGTTAGTTATAATATAAAGTAGGCCGACCGGCACAGTACGTACGTGTGTCGAGTGGCCTTACATTGCTTGCACATGTCCAACCCCAAAAGCCCATCCCGTGCATCCCCATCAGCACAAGGGTATCTAGACTTTTAGTAAGCTCAGGCCTAGATCTAGGCTTATTAGGCCTATTACATCTTTGTTTCTTTCTCTCAGTTCACTGCATGTCTCCGACACAGTCAGACTACTTGCCGTTGACCTCCCCTTGTTGTTTCTCCTCTTTGGCATTGTATTTTTATTTATCGACATTTCTATATATCGACATCTTATCCAGTTCCGAAAGCATGTCGATATAAGCGGATTACACTATTTATCTTCTAATATATACAATATACAGATTAGTGATTGTATTACAGGAACAAGAATGAGAGAAAGCGAATATCAGCGATCAGCGATCCTGTGTACCGGGTACATGTATTTATTTATACATGTAATAAGATGTACATTGTACCTTACGGTCCTGTTCACCTGTCTGGAACCCAAGGGTAGTGACAGTGCTACAGGAACCCAAGGGTAGTGACAGTACTACAGGAACCCAAGGGTAGTGACAGTACTACAGGAACCCAAGGGTAGTGACAGTACTACAGGAACCCAAGGGTAGT
>JAUEKS010073116.1:0-15289 GCA_031762815.1 Tylodina fungina
CTCTCTCTCACTCACTAAACACATTATACACTGCCTTACTTTCTCTTACTTTCTGTTTCATATCTGCACACACAATCGTGATGAACACACACACACAGACGGGCACGCACACACACACATACATCATATAGGCCATTCCAACTAAATCATCTCCGACACACGGAAAAAGAGGCGTGAAGCCATTTGGTGGGCAAAACAGGATCGAGGGCATAGATGTGGAGTAGATCTAGTTGGGCCAAACTTAGTATGTGATAGGCAAGTGTCCTTGTCATGCATTTTATATTAACGTGTCTGCTTGACAATTGTAATTGTCTGGGCAGATGTACTCTGGAATGTAGCAGATATAGATTCTAGATGATCCAGAATGTATTAGAATTTATACACATCTTGCATTTCTTTAGCACATCTGGAATCTAGATCTAGATTTATGATAAATAGATTTAGATCTAGTCTTAATTGACTCTTTGCTCTAGATATATCAACTATTTAATCAAGTCTAGACCCTTTATCTTTTCTAGTCATTTGAGGTTATATTTTAAAATGTTTCACTCAAATCTGGACATAAATGTGTATCACTCTGTGTGTATGTGGGTCCGGGTAAATCTGTGACCCAATGTGTTGTGGAAAATGACCCACTGATTTTGCTGCCAACCGGTCAAATGACCTATGGTATTCTGTGGCAAGAATGATCCCTGTTGTAAGAAGAGATGAAGGGTAATTTTGTTAATCAAGGAAATTAGAGTAGAAACAAACAGGTGTGAAATGGGATGGAGTTTTCAGGTACCCATGATCTATGAAGATTTACAGAGGGAAAGATCAGAAATCATTGAGAAAATGAATCTTACACAACAAAAAATCAATCTCCAATTAACTCATTAAGCCCAAACGACCGCTGTTAGTGGTCGATGAACTATCACTTTTTGCCGATCGGCAGCTCACAGCCATAAAATAGTTTGGAAATGAACTTGTAACATTGAAATGAATGATTTTTTTTTAAGCATCCGGTATTAGTATCATTGCTGCCTAGAGGGATCTTTACATTGCTTCTGATCGGGTCATATCGAAAGAGAAAGGGAAAGTCGTCCTACTGTGTTGTTTCAATCTACTCTGTCTCAATTTTGAGCTATGGCCAACTGGCGTCCTCAAAGATTGACCTCGCAGTAAGCGAAAGTTTGCTGAATCAATGGTTAAATGACTCGGATAGTCATATTAGTGATACTGAACACTTGTTTGAGGCCGACTATGTTGCGTGTAATCGTAGATCTAGATCTAGTTCCAATGAGAGTAGCGATGATGATAGTGGGGGTCAAATTGTGGCTGATAGATCTAGTGATGAAAATGATCATTTTGTTTGTGGGGACATGCCCACCCCTGGTCATAGTCATAATCGAAACCCAAGAGAATGGCCTAGGGATGGTGGATCAAATAATAATTAGTAATAGTAATAGGGCCGGCTGTACGTCTACACAGGTCGAAACATGGTCACCAGTGAATGATCAAGCGGTCTCTGAGGCTCAAAATAATTTCCTATATGCACCGACACGAGAGCCAGGTGATCAAGCAGATATATCTCCTGAGTCGTCAACCCTCGATTGCTATTCCTTGCTACTAACCCCAGAAATTGTACAAGATCTTGTGGACAACATCAATGATTTTGCTAGGCATAAAGTTGCGCTCAATAATCCAGCCCGTAAAAGATCGATCTATGGAAGATGGACTGACATCACTGTGTCGGAAATTCATCAGTACTTTGCTGTCCTTCTTGCTATAAGAATGGATAGAAAATCCAAATACAGAGACTTTTGGAGTACAAAGAAACACCAGATATACTCACAGGTTCAAAGCCATAAATTCAACAACACTTTATTATTGTGAGCACTCTGCTCAATCAAAATCCAAGATTGAACCTTTTGTTCAGAAACTGCTCTAACGCTTCCAGGCCGACTTTTACCCATTTCAAGAACTTGCGCTTGATGAGATGATTATTGACTGGAAAGGGTGATTAAGATTCAAAACGTACAATGCATTAAAGCCAAAAAAATATGTGAAAACCTTTGGATTGTGCAACAGCACAACAGGCAATTTATTCAATCTACTCATATAATTTGGCACAGAGACATCGATGTCAACAGTGAGCGTGCGATAAAGGTTTTCCGTACTCTTTTGTCTCCATTGGAAAAGGGGCATTACTTCTTTGCCGATCGATTTTGTACTACCTTCAACTTGATAGACTATCTGAAAGCAAATAGTTTCTACTATACAGGCACCGCACTGAAAACACTGAAGTTGAACCGGCAAGAAAACATATTTTACATAAATGAAGCTAAAAATGAAGCCACAAAGTCCTGTCTGGCAGTATCTTCCAAAGCCAGCTCCACTATAATTCACCAGCAGAACAGAAGGAATGAGCAAATTGCAAAGCCATCCATGATTTATCAGTACAACGAGAAGATGAATGGCTGCTATAGAATGGATCAAATTGTCTCATGTTATGGAGCCCATGAAAGGAAGGCCAGAAAAATGTGAAAGAAAATCTTCCACTGGATTCTGGAAATTCCCAAGCTAATGCATTCATTCTGTACCGGCTCACCAGAAGAAAAGGGGGGAAATACATATCCTTCCAGGACTTCAAAGACAATCTGTTGGAGGAACTGGAAATGAGATCGGTGGAGCTGAGAGGGCTACTGGATGTGACCGCTGATCTGACCAAAAGAGCAAGGGGACGGCGCTACACCTATTCCCAGATTTACTGGAAATATGCATTTAGTTGCTTATGTCAAGAATGACACAAGTCAAAATGTGTTGTCTGTAGCACTCCGCAGAAACGCTCGAGAACTAACTACTTTTGTCTTGGATGCCATGGGCAGCCACATTTGCATTCGAAGGACTGCTTTGTGGCATATCACACATTACCTGGTAGACCACAGCAACTAGAAACAAATAATTTGAGTAGCTCTGGGACATTAATTTTAGTATTCTATTTTTCTTACTCTTTCTTCAACTTTCTTGGATATTTTAAAAATATGTAACACTTACCTTGTTTTTCCCAATTCCAAAGCTAGTAGTCTGATGGAGATGAGTTGACACTTCTTTTATTTTAATGCCACATATTGGTATCTTACTGATTGAGAGGCTGTGGTTTGGTGCTTGATTCATCATTAGAACTTTACTTTGGACAAATGGATCTAAAACTTATGGTCATGCCAAGCTTTGCAGCTATCACTTCTCACATCTAAATTAGGCTGCACTTATTAGACTACCTACACCTATGCTATTAAAGTTTCAGATGTCCATGTATGCAATTTGTTTTTATGACAATGTGCTTTTTATCCCATATTCCTAGGCTCCATTATCTGAAGAATTTATCTTCAGAGCCTGCATGATTCCACTTCTAGTCCCTAACCTGGGCCCAGTGTGGTCCATATTTCTGTGTCCGCTGTTCTTTGGCGTAGGTAAGTCTCGAGAGTGACATGAGTAACCACTAACTGTCAAGGGCCGACCACATCGGCCCTTAAGCCTGTTGTCAAATGTCACAGCTGATATTATCGGCCATCAGCAAAAGTGCAATAGAATTTAATAATGAACCGGAACTAAAGCCAATCTCTTTTACTAAACCAAGAAATAGGAAATTGATTTGTTTGGTTTAGTGAGGCATTGTCAACAGTTGAAAGTTGAACGTTGTTGCAAATTCTCTTGAAATGGGCATTGTTGTACAGCGCTCCTGTTCGCGAGTGGATTAGATCTCACATAAGTCGAGATACAAGAGACGGCCTGCAGGGGGCTCAAACAATATGTGAGTCTAATTTTCAACATGGGCCTTACAAAAAAACAAAACAATGCCCGTCAGACAACTGGACAAGTTTCAAACCCCGGGCAAGCCCTTTCTTTCCTAAAGTGATGCCAGTTTGGCTGTTCAGTTTGATAATCCGAATGATGCATCTGAACAGGAGTAAAATTAAGTTCCTACAGGGCAGCCAGGATATGACCCTTGAGCACAAATGAGGGTTATCGTAAAGAAATTCAATGCTGGTGCAAAACAGTACTTCACTCCATCAGTGAACATTTCTATAAATTAGAGCCTCGTCTGCATGAGAGACTGGTGTGTGTTTATCCAACGCATGCCAAACAAACAGCGCCCCAGATTTGGAATAAAGAAGTTTGAATTGTGTGACAGCAATGGTTATGTTTTTTTATACTGAGTTGTACGCAGCAATAGATTTGGATGTAGAAAGATATGATGGACTTGCAGCTGGAATTGTGAAAAGTCTCATGGAGCAGAACAGCTTATATGGAAAGGGCTACCATTTGTTCATTGACAATTTTTACACTAAACCAGCACTTGCTGATTGCCTTTGGACCAAACGCTATATTGTCCTTTCATTGTGCTCATTTGCGAAAATTTGTGATTTAATATAGTGTCTTACAATCACCAATTTATGTAAAAAGAAAACACATTTATCTTTTTTTGTGTGTGAAAAATTGAAATTTGATTAAGCTAAAACTTTAGTATTTTTTAATATTACTTGGAATGAGTGAGCTGGATTGGCTAAGTGGTTAGGGAACTTTCCTTTCATCTCAGCGACCGGGGAATGATTCCTGTGCAGGGCAATTTATTGCTCTCCCGTTCATGCGGTCTCGTCTACCCAGCTGTAAATGGGTACCTGATCCTCTTCAGGGTCAGGGACGGTAAATACAGTGAGGGAGAGGACTAGGCACCATCCTCAATATGCTGCCCTAAGAACAATGAAGGCTCTAACACTTCATTCCCCTATGACTGAAAGGCTGTGGGACTACCTTTACCTTTACTTGGAATTGTAATAATTGATCATACTTGTTTTAAGTAGACCTATTTGAACTATATTTTACTATTGATCCCCACAGCCCACTTCCATCACATGATAGAGAAAGTAGCTCAAGGCCAGCAGGAGGTATCAGAAGCATTCAAGCAATCATGTAGGTTGAACATTTTTTTAAACTACTTGCGTCATTTTGTGTAGGTTTCCAGGACAGAAATATATGTGATTAATATGAAAATATTTAATATTTATTTTGTCTTTATGTCTGAGAATATTAGCTTATCTGTTGTGAAATCTGAATCCATTCTGCTTGTGTATTTGACATTGGTTAAAGAAGTCTGAATGCTGGACAATTGCAGTTCTCCACCTTATCCACAGAAATTACAAGTCAGTCTGAAAACTGAAAATATAAATAAAGAAAATTTACCTCATGTTTTGTTTCAGTGTTCCAGCTTGCTTACACTACAGTGTTCGGTGCCTATTCTGCTTTTTTGTTCATGAGAACAGGTAAGTAGCCAACAACAGCATTAGAGAATAATTTCAATGATACTATGACATAACATAATACTATCCTGAAAGATTGAAATTGACTTTGTAACATGTTCAAGAAGGTTCTTTTTAAGAAACTTATTGGGCTTTGGCATATGAAAATATAACTTTGTAACATTAGAATCTATATCAGAGTGGACAATTGCAATCAGTATCCGAGTAGACAATGGCGGTCAGTAGTTGAATGTTTTTTCAATCATACTCTAAATTTTCATATTCAAAGTTTACAATGAAACATCTTTTATATTATGGTTTATTTTGTTTTTATTCTTCGTAGGTCACTTGGTGGCTCCAGTCATTGCCCATGCTTTCTGCAACCATATGGGCTTTCCGTCTTTCAGTGAGGTGTTCGGCTACCCCCAGTCTACGCGGCACAAGTTGATAGCTTTATTTGTTCTGGGCCTGCTGGCTTGGCTCTTCATTCTCTTTCCATTCACAACACCATTGCTTTACTCCAATGATGTGTACAGTGTGTAATCTTGTGGCTAATGTGAATATGATTTTATAGATAAAATCTGCTTTGGTTTATTTATGTACTGTTCTTGTTTAGATTTTTACTTATTTACAACAGTACTCAGATGTCTGTGTTGATTGAATCTGTTATCTGTTATCAGCGTCATCATTGTCGATGTTCGCTGCCACATATGCAGACCACACAATCCTTCTCCAATTCTCTCTGTCCTGACTGTCTTGGGAGATGTTTTGTAGCATTATGCCAAGAGATTTACTTAATGAGTTGATATAGGACGCTGCTGGTCTGCTTTTTTTTCTCTGTGACTGAATTTTGCCCTGTATGACTTGTTTCATCAACTGTGTATCTTTGTTTCTTGAAACATGGCCAATGTATTTTAGTTTTCTCTTGTTGATGATGGGTGGTAAGAAGAAGAAACATTCTTTGTGTTCCCAATTCTTCCAGGATGTTTTTATTCTTTCTTCGATCTGTCCATTTCACTCTCAGGAGTCGTCTATAAAACCACATTTCAGCAGCTTCAATCTTTTTGTCATCTGCTTTTTTTGTTGTCCATGTCTTACACCCATACAGCATTTTTGGCCAGACTAGGCACTTCAGGATCTTGACCTTGAGTTTTTTCGGGATGGATCTGTCCATCCATACATTGTTAAGCTGCACCATTCTTTGCTTTGCCATGCTTATTCTGGTGACAATGTTCCTTTACATGTTCATCCGCGATTTTGATAGATCCCAGGTATTTAAAGTGATCTATATTTTCAAGGCTCGTTTGATTTATTTTTATATCTGGTGGTTTTTGTGAAGACTCTCTTCCCGATATGTGCATGACTTCGGTCTTTTTTTGCGTTGAGTTGAAGTCCTACCCGCTTTCCTGCCTTGTCCACCCTGTATAGAATGCTTTTCATATTTGTTAAATTGTCTGTCAGAAGTGCAGTGTTGTCAGCATATCTTAGATCTGTGATGTCTCTCCCTCCAATGTTTAGCCCCATATTCTCTATGTCAGCCTCTCTCATGATCTGCTCTGTGTAAATGTTAAACAGCTGAGGAGATAAGATGCATCCTTGAAGTACTCCTTTTTCAATATAAGGTTAAAATCTGTTTTGTTTTATGTATGTACAGCTCTTATTTAGGCTTTTACTTATTTACAGCAGTGCTTGGATGTCAGTATTAATACTTCAGAGACTTTTTTTGTTGATCTTTTTCTGTGTCTGTCTGTAGTTTTGAAATGAATGACTGTAGTCACTATCGGCTTCTTTATCTTGAGATAACAGCAGCCTCTGTGCCACTGCCAGCACTCAGTGTTTCCCAGACACAAGAGCTCTGATACCCTTCCAAAGAATGTCAGATCTTTTGGTCTAATTCAGTCCTTATCACTGAATCTCAATGGCTGTCTGTGTACAATGTCTTGAAGACTCAATTGTGAGAATGTCTGTTAGTGTTAGTTCACACTTTGAATCAAACGCTCACAAATGTTACATTTAATTGCATTTGCTTTAGTGTTCTTCCCACTGACACCATACGGAAAAATCACCTTTCTTGTGCAAAATGTTACATTTTGGAGCTGCTTGCTGTGATATACAGTTTGATAGGGCTGGACACTTATTTTTATACTCAATAATGTCTTTAACAGACAACCAGTGCAATTCCCTTTAGATTAGGGTAATATGATCTCTTCCTTTCATTCTCTCAATATGAGAGTAGTCGCAGCATTTTAAACAATTTGAAGGTGGTGTTATTGATGAGTTGGGAAACCAGTTTGGAAGGAAAGCAGTCTGGACACTATCTGTCATGTTACACTTTGTGGTTTAGATCATATCTAATGCTGCATATTTTTCTTATTTCATGATACAACTTTTTACAGAGAGCATTTACAAAAGAAGACTTTCATATAAAGAGTAGGTGAGAATTAAGCCAAGATTTTTAGCTTTGTTACTGCAAACTATTTCATGGTCAAGGATTGGAGTGGATTTCTTTCTTGATCCCGTTATTTCCAATGAACATGACCTTAGTTTTATCTTCATTCAGTGTAACTCCTTCCCTACGAAATTATTTTTATTTTACGTAATTAATGAAAAAGCCAAGAACTGAATACCCAATCCGATTAGTTTATGCAGTCCCATTCCTACATAATACACTGAAATGCTGTCATATTATATATCAAGATGTTGGAAATTGGACGGAGAATACAAATAAAGTATATTTGTGTGATTTTGTACTGTAGTGTTTGTAACGAATTGTGCTATGTAAAAGATTGGACAATTTAAAAAAAAAAAAATTAGATAGGTATTGTTTGCACTTTACCTCGGACCAGACTCTTGAACAGCAGTATAGTACTCCATAGCAGTGATTTCCAAAACAGGTAATCCAATTCCGAATATATATATACATGAAAAACAATACTTGTGCTCCATGCACTCACCGTCATGAATCTTATGTTTTTTATCCATCTAAATCTAAAATTACAATAATAGGGGAAAAATACAGGGCTTCATTAACATTTCCGAATAACTTTGCACAGGTAAGTCCAAACATCACTTCTATTTATAATATGTACACAAGCTGAACAGTGAATCCAAATTACTCATGGTGTGCCTCAAAACAGATTTTGGGGCATAAATGAGGCTGTCCTGGGCAACCTTTGCACACGCAGGATGTCCTTACTCGTTTCTCTGGTTTGCTACAGTGTTAGCAGTTCCTGTCTTTTCTGACCCATTTCACAATGTGGATAGCCCCTTGTAAACGGGCAATAGCATTAATGCTAGGCCTTCCTCTCATCTGTTGGGGTTTGAGATGAACTTCTGCAGGAATTAGTTCTGATGCAGCTGATGTCAGTTGTTCGATGAGCTGCATTTTGAATTTTAGCATCCCCGGCTGTTTAGCCCCTTCTTGTCATGTCAGAAGGAACAGCACATATGTGTTTGTCTGCACAGTCTCCAGAAGCCAGTGAAAGATGTGCTTCCACCACTTGTATGTCTTTCAGCTATAATTGCCATAGTAAGAAACATTTTGATCGACGTGATCACATCCATTCATGGCATGGTTATAGTTATTGATGACGTCTGGCTTTGTTTTTGTTGTTTTTCCCGAGGGGACTGTGACCATTGTGGCATTGGCTTTTGTTGATACAATGATCAGAGGCTTCTTTGCCTCCTTATCTTTCCATATGGTCGTCATAATTTTGCTGTATTCGTCCATACAAACTTTTGTCTCCAAATGCTTGAGTTTGTTTGTTTTCACCTCTTTCGGGAAATTCCTTCGGTTTACATTCCAAGTACCGGTGTAGTATGTCTCGTGATTATACAACCACTCCACAAGCTGATGTGTAGTGTAGAATCTGTCAGCAAATAAATGGTGGCCGGTGCCACATGGCTCCAACAAAGTTTAGAATACTTTCACTGCCATTCCACTGTTCACATCTACCGACGGATTATATGAAGTGTTTCATCCAAAATATGTCACAGATTCACGACAAATCCGGTAACAGTCAACGAGTCCGAATGTCTTGATATGATATTTGCGTGGCTTAGTGGCGTTGAATTGTTTGTACTGCCACCAACCAGTAAATTCAATGACCATTTCATCCAGAGACAGATTTTCAAATGGATAAAATGCATTGTTGAATTTTGTGATCAACAAATTCATGAATGGTTCAATTTTCTCCTTGTTCTTTGATCCGGGTGTTGAGCAATGGAGAAAGGTGTGGTACATTGCCTCAAACCGGTCCCTGGTGAATAGCATCTTGTAGTATGAGGTTTGAAACATTTCATGGGCAGACCAATATAGTTTCACAAATGGCCGTCTGTCGATTCCCATTGCAATGATGACTGTCAGAAACTTCAAGATCTCAAATCAATTCGTATGTTCCCATTTTGAAAAAAACTGATCTCCTTTTCAGTGGATTATTCATTTGGCATTTCAATATAACATAGTCATTGATTGATGTCACAAGAAAATCAATAACATCATCTGTAAACAGGGCTTTGAAACAGACTAAAGCTGTTGAACCATTATCAAGATTCCGGTCAGTATTTTTACACTAGGATTCCTTCTATGCTTGGGGAGGAAAGCAAAGTTGCCTGAGTGGTAGATGCTCCTCCTGTGCGAAGTACTTCTCTCCACTGGGTTGCAGTTGTAGGGATAGACCTTTCTCTTGTTGTAGCGGGTCTTAAGGGTGTAGATCTAGCTTGAGTGACCCTGGGACGTTTACGAGAGCTATGTCCTTGTTGGGGCGACGCACCTCTATCAGCTGAGCCATCAGATTCATGTGCGGACTCTAGATTGCCACTACAACAACTATCAATATCATCTATCTCACTATCACTAGATCTAGAACTGGAATCTGAATCGCAGTCTAAAGTGCTAAACATTGTCCTTGCTTGATCAACTGTGACACGAAGAGGCCGACTATGCGAAACATCACCACCTTCTGCCATGTTTCTGTTTCACAATTCAAGAAAATTTCGAGAGAACAAGAAGAACGCTTTCAAAATACGGTTGTGATGGATCAGAACATTTGTCTTCCTGTTGAATGAACACAAAGAAGCTCTTACTTCTGCCAATAAACATGGATAGTGTAGCTGAAAGGGTGGACAGGATAAAATGTATTATTAGCAGTCACTTCGTTGAGTCGATCAGTTGGCTCATTGTAGCGACGCGAAAGTGGCCGATCTGACTCATCGGCTTGTCGTAGGGAAGGAGTTAAGCTTATTGCTGTATTTCTGTTCATCCACAATTTCTCTCTTTGAATGCAATCAGATATGTTGGTAAGTAAACTAGCCATGTCATTAACATTTCCAGCATCATACATTTGCGTGTCAGCCGTATATAAATAATCTTCATCCGTGGTTCCTCAAAATATCCACTAATGACAATTCAGTCATTCTATGTCAGAAGCTGTGTAAAAAAATGTCACAATATAACGCACTTACTGAGATAATGTTGAAACTAGCCATCGAGATTTGGATGTATCGGGGTTTTTTCTCATTAGAAATTTGATTCTATACTGCTAGGGTGTAATGTTCAGTTATAAACCACCACTGACTATTTGTTACATTGGGGAATGGCAGAGCGGTACAGTGAGAAAATAAAAGAACATTGACAGAAACCGAGCATCACCAGTCCTTTTGTCTTATAAAGACGACATCAAGATTCTGTGACTGCCGATGAGTGGTTTTAGTGTTTGTTGTGCTGAGTGTAAACTAAAAAAATGCTCCTGCAACAATTAGTTCATTGCACAGTCCTACTGGCACAGATACTATGGGAGGTTTGGTATCGATATCTTTGTTTCTCTCTCTAGAGCATGCATGTTACTTGTGGATGTTTCTCACAGTCTTTGATGCCTTCTTCTCCTCTTCCACTACTGCATAATCCATTTTGTTTCGTCTGATAAAAATGTCCAATGAAATCTTCTCTACATGTTTTAAAGTTTTAGTATTAATTATAATCACTCTAAGCAAGCCTGCTTTTGTCTGCATGCATTCGTGGCTTTCTATGTGCAGTGGAACAAGGCTTACACATGAACAATTGTTGGTATTGTAGAGTACATCTGTACTGTTTCTTATAGATGGCTGGCTGATGCCTAGTCCCTCATTATTACAGAGATTATCATTTCTGGATATTGTTATACTAGGAGTAAATCATGCAACTTAAAGAGAGATAGATGAAAAGCATAGATTTCAAAATGTCTTTATTAGTGTCGAGATCTCGCTATTTGCGATCACGGTAAAGGAATAACATTTTTTCAGACATAAAGTAATGGTTTAATGTGGATGCTTAGGAGTTTACATTGTACAGACGCATCTGCTTCACCGGTTAGTCCTGATCATTGAATATAAATGGAAACGCGTCTTTTCGTATTGATCAGAAATATCTCATGGACACATTATATCCTTGAAGAAACATTGTCAGGTGTTTTGAGGTGTAACAGCATTTCCTCCCCCAACTAGTCAATTTGTAGACAAAGTGTTTTCTGTTACAAGATCACTTAAACTTTTACGGGTGTTTCACCAACCTATAGGGTTAAGCCCATTGTGACTGTTGTCTTTGATTACAGGGTTAGCCCGAGACACCACATATCTTCAGGGATCACTTGATCTCTATTTTCATCCGTCTTGGAGCAAATGTTTTACCGCTAGATACCCTTCCTGATCCCAACCTGACTATTATAGAGTATGGGGTGAAGTCTCTTGCCTTCCCAAAAGATGGCTTTACTATACACTGGGTATGCAGCTTCATAATGTTCATTAGACACAGCCATGTGACAGGTAGAAACTACCTGTCTCACAAAGCACTTTTGTAATGCTACATGTGTTCCATTGGGGATTGAGGTCTAGCAGGAGTCATTAATTGAAAACTTGGTTGGTCCTGTGCTAGTGCTGGCCTGAGAAAATGGAGGGCACGCATGCGCTATAGTGTATGTGTGTGTGTGTGTGTATAACTTGTTTGTATTTGGGACATACATTATCAATATCAATTTTATTTAAAACCATGGAAAATATAAGGAAAAATATCTTAATTTTATCTTTCCTATTTTTGACCATCTCATTCATGCGATGGGTGCTACTTATTAAATAACAGTAACAGCACTGATGTACAGCTAATGCCCTTTTCTCTTTTGTATATAATATATTTAGAAGGGTTGTACATTTTCTTGTTACCGTACATAACTGATACGCTTCTACATATTTGCACTGGTTGTTTTTCATTTGTGGATCAAATCTCATGTGTTGAGTTTCTTCAACTCTGAGTAGATCTGTGTCGCCCTGTTGGAATGGTGTTGGAATGTTAGATGGACCAAATCAGATCTTGATCCATTCCGTGTGACATTTAATATTTTCATTTTTGTGAACAGGTGCCTTTGTCTATAAACCCTTGAGTATGGAAATTGCAAAACTGGATTCTTATATATTAGAAGACATAGTTATTTTGATCAATGCTCTTGTAATTGTAGTACGGTAGTTGCCTTCAACGGCCTTTCATAAGGTTTTAGTCAAGAGAACGAGTGTGTAAGACATAGTTATTTTGATCAATGCTCTTGTAATTGTAGTACGGTAGTTGCCTTCAACGGCCTTTCATAATGTTTTAGTCAAGAGAACGAGTGTGTGTACAGTTGTTTTCCAAGTTCATAAATCTTTGGATTATGAGAGAATGCTTCCCTCACTTTCATTAGTTTGGGCATGGTACCCTTATGAGTAGTGTTTTACCGAGTCATCTTGTTGGAGGCATCAGGAGCATACAGCACCAGTTATAGCATTGACTCACATTTGATAATTTTCTTGCGAAGGATGCCCATGTTGTCCTCAAACTCGCCAGGTTAACTGTACCTTTACTTTACACGGAATTAATTCTTTTGACTGATTTTATATCTGGAGATATTTGGTCCAATTGCACAATCAAGTCTCTTGCAATGGTGGTGCAGATCTCTTTCTTTGATCTTTACTTTGAACTTCTTTGGCACAGTTGTGTCTTGGAGGGAATCATTGTTTACACAATATATAGCTGATGTATTTTTCATGTTTCTTGTCAGATATGGATGGATGACTAGGTCTACCACCATTATACATGTTGTCATTAATGTCATATATATTGCATATTTATCTTAATGTCATATATATTGCATACTTATCATATTGTTACGATTTTGAAATTTGAGCATCTTGGTTGCCTTGCCTTCTGTTGTCCCTGTTCATCAAGGGTGGTTGAACTGATTAAGTTTAAATGAGCAAAGATGACAGACGGCTTAATTTCATGTAAATATAGCTGAACTTATTTCACAATACCATTTAAACCAATATTGACAACTATTCACAAACTCCTACGTTAATGGTGGCCATAACGTAATTTACACCAATACCTTAACTGAAGCGACTTCGTCAAATGAAGTCATTCTCCACTCAAAATTGCCACATTTTGTTGTGACAAATAATGGACCTTACATATGATCTTTCTACGCCAATATTGCGAATAGTTACTGTGTTTGTGTAAGATGACCGACCTTTTGTACAGATATGTGATTTAACTTTGCATTCGTTCGTATTGAAACACTTTGAGGCTCCTGTTAGTTTTAGACTGCTTGCTCTAGTATAGTGAAGAGTGTGATACATCACATGGCAGTGTGGTCAAATCTGACTATTATAGGCCTTCATGTGCACATGTCAGACCTAGTAGTAGATCATGTATAGAAAAGTTTAGGTTCCAAGACATATAAATATAAAAGTTAAAAATAAAAGTTTTGTGCTCATATCATCGCTGGGGAAAAGGAACTGCATAAATAAACACTGCCACTGCCTTTTTCTTTGTCATGTACCATATTACAGTTTGAATCAGTTACTGACAAAAACAATATTGATCTTCAACACTTACTAGTGTGTTGTGTGTGAGAGACAACCTCCCTCTGAGTCACTAAATCATTGCTCCAAGACACACGGGGAAGAATGTTAGCGGTAGAGAGCAGGAATCCTTGCCCTCACCCCCCCAACACACGACACGAGACTGTACTCAAGATTCAACTCATTGGCTTCATCAGTCCCCACATAGACAATCTTTTGTTGACCTACCTGGAATTATTCATTGTGAATTTGTTTCTAAGAAAGGTGATGCTTATGTGATGATATATGGTATAGCTAACAATTACGCAGTTGTATCTCCAAGATTGTCTGGACGTTTGAATACAGAAGCGTGTCTGATTAATTTTTTTTTAATGAATCTTTTACTGGCCGTAATGAAATTCAACTCAGTGCATGGATGAATCTGGCATTTTTAAAAAGCTGTACTGGCCATAAGCATATCGTCTACGTAATTTACATATTCTGCTCCAGAAATATGTCAGTAGACAACAACGACAATGTTTTGAAATAATGACCAAGGCTAGGTCACTTAAGTAACTGGCACCAATGAAAATTATAGTATGAAAATAACTACTATATTACGTTACGCTTCGCAGATTAATTACCACATACAAAAATAACAAATAAAGAGAACGCAATGTGTTTGTTTCTTCACAAAGTTTATAGTGTTATTTCATTACAAGAGAACAAAAATTATGATCAAATCAACATTTCACAATGATTTTTGGAACATTTGATTGCACTAGATATATGGTCAAAGATTTTTAACATGCACTTCACCACGAAGTATGTTTTAGTTTTACACTACCCATCTAGCATAGTGCTCAAGTCGCAGTATGTCCATGGTCTGATAATTGTACAGGTTTCTAGATATGCCTACATGACCAAACATAACAAATGGACAATATTTTGTTTAAACAGAGTTAAACCCAGATTTTTTTTTCTCAACAGGGATGAAGAGGCGGGAACATCATTCCCGACTAGAAATAACTTTGCTTACATGCCTATTTCCTTCATCCCACAACTTGATTATATTACTCGAGACATCGAAGACAGCAGTTGATCCGGGCACCCTGTGGTCGAGTGGTTAACCATTTGGCTTCAGGTGCGGACGACCCGGGTTCGAATCT
>JAUEKS010074227.1:0-15274 GCA_031762815.1 Tylodina fungina
TCAGCTGACGAGAGATGTTAACATCCCCCTGGAGGATTTGCCTGATGCGCTGGAGGATCGGAAGACCTGGAGAACGAATGTGAACTGGACCGGGTACTAAACTACTAAACTACTAAACTACTAACTACAAACAACTAAATTAAAAACTACTAAACTACGAAAGGACTAAACTAATAAACTACTAAACTACGGACTACTAAAATACTAAACTACTAAATTTCTAAACAACTAAACTATAAACGACTAAACTACTAAATTGCTAAACTACTAATTACTAAACTACTAACTACTAACTACTAACTACTAACATCTAACTACTAACTACTAAACTACTAAACTACCAAAACCACTAAACTACTAACTCCTAACTCCTCAACTACAAAAATAATAAACTACTAAACTTCTAAATACTAACCACTAACGAATAACTAATAACTATTAACTGCTAACTACTAACGACTAACTACAAACTAATACCGACTAACTACTAACTACTAACTGCTAACTACTAACAACTAACTACTAACTACTAAACTACTAAACTACAAAACTACTAAACTACTAACTCCTAACTCCTAAACTACTGAACTAATAAACAACTAAACTACTAAACTACTAAATACTAACTATTAACCACAAGCAACTAATTACTAGCTACTAACTAATAAACTACTAAACAACTAAATTACTAAACTGCTCAACTACAAAACTACTAAACTACTAAACTACTAAACTAATTAACAACTAACTACTAACTACTAACCAATAACTACTACCTGCTAACTGCTAGACTACAAAACTACTGAACTACTAAACTACTAAACTACACAACTATAAAACTACTAAACTACTGACTCCTAACTCCTAAACTGCTAAACTATTCATCTACTAAACAATTAAACTACTAAACTACTAACCCACTGAACTACTAAACTAATAAACTATTAACTATTATCTACTAAACTACTAAACTACTAAACTACTAAACTACAAAACTACTAAACTATTAAACAACTAACTACTAACAACTAAAATACTAAATTACTAAACTACTAAACCACTAAACTACCAAACTACTAATATATTAAATTACAAACAACTAACTAATAAACGACTAAACTACTAAACTCCCAAACTACTAAACTACTAAACTACTAAAATACTACACTACTAAACTACTAAAGTACTAAAGTACTAAATGACAAAACTACTAAATTGCTAAACTACTAATTACTAAACTACTAACTACAAACTACTACCTACTAACTACTAACTATTAAATACTAACATCTAACTACTAACTACTAAACTATTAAACTACAAAACTACTAAACTACTAACTCCTAACTTCTCAACTACAAACTACTAAACTACTAAACTTCTAAACACTAACTACTAACTACAAGCTACTATCTACTAAATACTAACTACTAAACTACTAAAGTACGAAACTATTAACTACTAACTACTTAACTACAAAACTACTAGACTACTAAACTACTAAACTTCTAAACTACTGAACTACTAAATTAATAAACTACCAACTACTAACAACTAAACTACTAAACTACTAAACTACTAAACTACAAAATTACTATACCACTAAACTACCAAAGTACTAAGCTACTAAACTATTAACAACTAACTAATAAACTACTTAACTACTAATTACTAAACTACTAACTACTAAACTACTAAACTACGAAACTACTAACTACTAACTACTAAACTACGAAACTACTAGATTACTAAACTACTAAACTACTAAACAACTAAACAACTAAACTACTAAACTGCTACACTACTTAACTACTAAACTACAAAACTACAAAACTACTTAACTACTAATTCGTAAGTCCTCAACTACTGAACTACTAAACTTCTAAACTACAAAACTACTAAACTACTAAACTAATAAGCAACTAACTAATAACTACTAACTACTAAAATTCTATATTACTAAACTACTGTGTCTAATGCCTGGAGCCGCGAGCGACTTAGTACAGAAGCTCTTTGCAGCTGAACTATTACTAAACTACTAAACTATTAAACTTCTAAATACCAACTATTATCTACTAGCAACTAACTACTAAACTATTAAACTTCTAAATACCATCTATTACCTACTAGCAACTAACTACTAACTACGAAACTGCTAGACTACTAAAGTACTAAACTACTAAACAACTAGTGTACTAAAATGTTAAACTAAAAATCTACAAAACTACTAAACTAAAAAACAACTAACTACTAACTACTAACCACTAACTATTACTAGCTAACTCCTAAACTACTAAACTGCTAAACTACTAAACTACTAAACTACTAAACTACTGAACTACTAAACTAATCAATTATACCTACTAACTACTATACTACTAAACTACTAAACTACTAAACTACTACACTACTAAACTACTAAACTACTAACTACTAACAACTAAACTACTAAGCTTCTAAACAACTAACAACTAACTACTAAATTATTAAACTACTAAACTACCAAACTACTAAAATACGGAACTACTAAAATAATATACTACTAATTTACTAAACTACTAAACTACTAAACGAATTAACTACTAAATTGTTAAAATACTAATAACTAAACTACTAACTACTAACTACTAACTACTAACTACTAAGCACTAACTACTTGCTATTAACTACTAAATTGCTAAATTACTAAAATATTAAACTACTAAACTACTAACTACTAAACTACAAAACTACTAACTACTAACTACAGCACCACTAAACTACTAAACTACAAAATTACTTAACTACAAACCTACTAACAACTAACTACTAAACTACTAAACTATTAAACTACTAAATTACAAAATACTAAACAACAAAACTAGTGAACTGCTAAACTACTAAACTACTAAACTACTAAACTATTAAACTACAAAATTACTACATTACTAAACTACTAAACTACTAAACTACTAAACTACTGAACTACTGAACTTCTAAACAAATAAACTACTAACTACTAACAACTAAACTACTAAACTACTAAACTACAAAACTGCTAAACCACTAACCTACCAAACTACTAAGCTACTAAACTACTAACAACCAACTAATAAACTACTTAACTGCTAAACTACTAAACTACTAAACTACGTAGGTAATAAAATACTAAACTACTAAATTACTAAACTACTAAACTACTAAACGACTAAAATACTATATTGCTAAACTAACAATTACTAAACAACTAACTACAAACTACTAACTACTAACTACTTACATCTAACTATTAACTACTAAACTACTAAACTACTAAAAGACTAATCTACTAATTTGTTGAACTACTAATTACTAAACTACTAAGTACTAACTACTAGCTATTAACTCCTAAATTATTAAATTACTAAAATATTTAACTACTAAACTACTACAAAACTACTAAACTACTAACCTACTAACTACGAAACTACTAAACTACAAAACTAATAAACTGCTAATCTTCTAAACTCCTAAACTACAAAACAATTAAACTACTAAACTACTAAACTACTAAACTACTAAAATAATAAACAACTAACAACGAACTACTAACCACTAACTACTCCCTGCTAACTACAAACTACTAAACTACTAATCACTAAACTACTAAACTACAAAATTATAAAACTACTAAACTACTAACTCCTAACTCCTAAACTACTAAACTATTTATCTATAAACTACTAAACTACAAAACTACTAAACTACTAAACTACTAAACTACTGGACTACTAAACTAAAAAACTACTAACTACTAACAATTAAACTATTAAACTACTAAACTACTAAACCATTAAACCACTAATCTACCAAACTACTAAGCTACTAAACTACTAACAACTATCTAATAAACTACTAAACTACTAAACTACTAAACGACTAAACTACTATATTGCTAAACTTCCAATCACTAAACTACTAACTACAAACTACTACCTACTAACTAGTAAGTATTAACTACTAACTATTAACATCTAACTACTGACTACTAAGCTATTAAACTACAAAACTACTAAACTACTAAATCCTAACTCCTCAATTACAAAACTACTTCTAAATACTAACTACTAACTACAAGCTACTATCTTCTAACTACTAACTACTAAACTACGAAATTACTATATTACTAAACTACTAAACTACTACACAACTAAACTACTAAACTGCTACATTACTTAACTACTAAACTACTATACTAAAAAACTACTAAACTACTAATTCGTAACTACTGAACTACTAAACTTCTAAACTACAAAACTACTAAACTACTAAACTAATAAACAACTTACTCCTAACTACTAACTACTAACATTCTAAATTACAAAACTACTAAACTATTAAACTTCTAAATACCAACTATCACCTACTTCAACTAACTACTAAACTATTAAACTTCTAAATACCAACTATTACTTACTAGCAAATAACTACTAACTACGAAACTACTAAACAACTAGTCTACTAAACTGTTAAACAAATAAACTACAAAACTTCTAAACCAAAAAAACAATTAACTACTAACTACTAACCACTAACTACTACTAGCTAACTCCTAAACTCCTAAACTCCTAAACTACTAAACTACTAAGCTACTAAACTACCAAATTACTTCACTACTGAACTACTAAACTAATAAACTACTAACTGCTATACTACTAAACTACTAAACCACTAAACTACTAACAACTAAACTACTAAACTACTAAACTACAAACAATTAACAACTAAACTACTAAACTACTAGAATACTAAACTATTAAACTACTAAGCCTCTAAACATCTAATAACTAACTACTAAATTATTAAACTACTAAACTACAAAACTACTAAAATTCGGAACTACTAAAATAATATACTACTAAGATACTAAACTACTAAACTACTAAACGACTAAACTACTAAATTGCTAAAATACCAATTACTAAACTACTAACTACTAACGACTAACTAATAACTACTAAGTACTAATTACTTGCTATTAACTACTGAATTACTAAATTACTAAAATATTAAACTACTAAACTACTAACTACTAAACTACAAAACTACTAACTACTAACTACAGCACTACTAAACTACTAAACTACGAAACCACTAAACTACTAAACTACAAAGCTACTAAACTACTAACCTACTAACAACTAACTAATAAACTACTAAACTACTAAACTACTAAACAACTAAATTACAAAATAATAAACTACAAAACTAGTACACTGCTGAACTACAAAACTACTGAACTACTAAACTATTAAACTACAAAATACTACATTACTAAACTACTGAACTACTAAAGTACTGAACTTCTAAACAAATAAAATAGTAAATACTATCTACTAAAATACTAAACTATTAAACTACTAAACTTAAAATTACTACACTACTAGACTACTAAACTTCTAAACTACTGAACGACTAAACTAATAAAATACTAACTACTAACAACTAAACTACTAAACTACTAAACTACTAAACTACAAAACTACTAAACCACTAAACTACCAAACTTCTAAGCTACTAAACTACTAACAACTAACTAATAAACTACTTAACTGCTAAACTACTAAACTACTAAACTACGGAACTACTGAAATACTAAACTACTAAATTACTAAACTACTAAACTACTAAACTACTAAACGACTAAACTACTCTACTACTAAACTGCAAAACTACTAAACTACGAACTCCAAACTCCTAACTCCTAAACTACTAAACTACTAAACTACTAAATTACTAACTACTAAACTATTGAACTACTAAACTACAAAACTACTAAACTACTTACTCCAAACTCCTAACTCCTAAACTACTAAACTACTAAACTACTAAATTACTAACGACTAAACTATTGAACTACAAAATTACTACACTACTAAACTACTTAACTACTAATCCACTAATCAACTAAACTACAAAAGTACTAGACTATTAACCTACAAACTAGTAACTACTAAACTACTAAACTACTAAACAACTGAACTACTGAACTACTAAACTTCTAAACTACTAGATTATTAAACCACTAAACTAGTAAACTGCTAAACTACTCTACTACTAAACTACAAAACTACTAAACTACGAACTCCAAACTCCTCAACTACAAAACTACAAAACTACTAAACTTCTAAATACTACCGACTAACTAATAACTACTAAACTACTAATCTGCGAAACTACTAACTACTAACTACTAAACTACGAAATTACTAGACTACTAAACTACTAAACTACTAAACAACTAAACTACTAAACTGCTAAACTACTGAACTACTAAACTAATAAACTACAAAACTACTAAACTACTAATTCCTAACTCCTCAACTATTAAACTACTAAACAATTAAACTACAAAAATACTAAACTACTAAAATAATAAACAACTAACTACTAACTAATAACTACTAAAATTCTAAATTACGAACCTACTAAACTATTAAACTGCTAAATGCTAAGTATTAACTACAAGCAACTAAGTACTAACTACTAACTACTAAACTACTAAACAACGAAACTACTAACTACAAACTACTAAACTAGGAAACTACTCGACTACTAAAGTACTAAACTACTAAACAACCAATCTACTAAACTGCTAAACTAATAAAGTAGTAAATTACTAAACTAATAAACAACTAACTACTAACTACTAAACTACTTAAATACTAAACTACTAAACTAATAAACTATGGAACTACTAAAATATTAAACCACTAAACTACTAAACTACAAAACTACTAAACTACTAACCTACTAACTACTAACTACTAAATTACTAAACTACTAAACTACTAAAGTACAAAACTACTAAACTACTAAACTACAAAATTATTAAACTGAAAAACTACTAAACTACTAGACTTCCACACAACTAAACTACTAAACTACTAAACTATTAAACTAAAAAACTACTAAAATAATAAACAACTAACTACTAACTACTTACCACTAACTACAACCTTCTAACTACTCAACTACTAAACTACTAAACGACGAAAATCCTAAACTACTTAACTATTAATCTACTAAACTATTAAACTACTGAACTACTAAACTACTAAAATAATAAACAACCAACTACTAACTACCAACCACTAACGACTACCTGCTAGCCACTAAACTACTAAACTTCTAAACTACAAAACTATAAAACTACTAAACTACTAACTCCTAACTCCTAACTCCTAAACTCCTAAACTACTAAACTACTAAACTACTATTACTAAACTACTGAACTACGAAATTACTACACTACTAAACTACTAAACTACTAACCCACTAAACAACTAAACTACAAAACTACTAGACTATTAACCTACAAACTACTAACTACTAAACTACTAAACTACTAAACAACTGAACTACTAAACTACTAAACTTCTAAACTACTAAATTACTAAACCACTAAACTAGTAAACTGTTAAACTACTCTACTACTAAACTACTAAACAACTAAACCTACTAAACTACTAAAGTAAAAAACTAATAAAATACTAAACTACTAAACTACAAAACTATCAAACTGCTATAATATTAAAGTACTAAACTACTAAACAACTAAACTACTAAACTACTAAATTACTAAACTACTAAAAAATAAGCAACTAACTACTAACAACGTACCACTAACTACTACCTGCAAACTACTAAACTACTGAACTACTAAACAACAAAACTATAAAATAACTAAACTCCTAACTCCTAACTCCTATACTACTATACTATAAATCTACTAAACTACTAACCTACTGAACTACTAAACTATAAAATCATGAACAACTAACTACTAACTACTAACCACTAACGAATACCTGCTAGCTACTAAACTACTAAACTACTAAACTACTAAACTACTAAATTTCAAACCTACTAAACTACTAAACTACTAACTACTAACAACTAAACAACTAAACTACTAAACTACTAAACTACGGAACTAGTAAAATACTAAACTACTAAATTAATAAACAACTAAACTAATTAACGACTAAACTACTAAATTGCTAAACTACTAATTAAGAAACTACTAACTACTAACACCTAATTAATAACTACTAAGTACTAACTAATACCCATTATCTACAAAATTACTAAACTACTAAACTATTAACTACTAAACTACAAAACTACTAACTACTAACTAGAGCACTACTAAACTACTAAACTACGAAACCACAAAAACTACTTAACTATAAAACTACTAAACTAAACCTACTAACAACTAACTACTAAACTACTAAACTACTAAGCTACTAAACTACTAAATTACAAAATACTAAACTACAAAACTAATACACTGCTAAACTACTAAATTACTAAACTACTAAACTATTAAACTACAAAATTACTACATTACTAAACTACTAAACTACTGAACTACTAAGGTACTGAACTTCTAAACAAATAAAATAGTAAATACTATCTACTAAAATAATAAACTACTAAACTACTTAACTTAAAAAATTCTACATTACTAGACTACTAAACGTCTAAACTACTGAACTACTAAACTAATAAACTGCTAACTACTAACAACTAAAATACTAAACTACTAAACTACTAGACTACAAAACTACTAAACCACTAAACTACCAAACTACTAAGCTACTGAACTACTAACAACTATCTAATAAACTACTTAACTGCTAAACTACTAAACTACTAAACTACGGAACTACTGAAATAGTAAACTACTAAATTACTAAACTACTAAACTACTAAACGACTTAACTACTATATTGCTAAACTACCAATTACTAAACTACTAACTACAAACTACTACCTACTAACTACTAACTACTAACTACTAACATCTAACTACTAAATACTAAACTACTAAACTACAAAACTACTAAACTACTAAATTACTACACTACTACACTACTAACGATTAAAGTAATAAATTGCTAAACTACTAATTACTAAATTACTTACTATTAACTACTTACTAATGACTACTAACTACTAACGACTAGCTATTAACTACTAAATTACGAAATTACAAAACTATTAAACTACTAACTAGAAACTACTACATTGTAAACTACTAAAGTACTAAACCACTAAACTACTAAGCTACAACACTACTAAACTACTAACCTACTAAATACTAATTACTAAATTACTAAACTATTGAACAACTTAACTATTAACAACTAAACTACTAAACTACTAAACCACTAAACTACTAAGCTACAACACTACTAAACTACTAACCTACAAACTACTAACTACTAAATTACTAAACTACTAAACTACTAAACAACTAAACTATAAAACTACTAAACTACTAAATTACTCAACTACTAAACTAATAAGCTACTAAAATAATAAACAACTAACTACTAACAACTTAATACTAGCTACTACCTGCTAGCTACTAAACTACTAAATTACTAAACTACTAAATTTCCAAACTATAAAACTCCGAAACTACTAAACTCCTAACTCTTAAAATACTAAACTACTAAACTACTAAACTACTAAACTACTAAATTACTAACTACTAACAACAAAACTACTAAAATACTAAACTACTAAACTACTAAACCACTAAACTATTAAACCACTAAGCTACTAAGCTACAAACCACTAACTCCTAACTCCGAAACTACTAAACTACTAAACTACTAAACTACTAAATTACAACACTATTAAATAACTAAACTACTAAACTACTGATGTACTGAAATAATAAATTAATAACTACTAAACTACAAAACAGCTAAACTACTAATCTAATAAACTACTAAGCTACTAACGATTAACTACCAACCTACTAACCTACTACACTTCTAAAGTACTAAAATACTAAGCTACTAAATTAGTGACAATTAACTACTGAATTACTAAACTACTTAACGGAACTACTAAAATCCTAAACTAATAAATTATTAAACTTCTAAACTACTAAACGATTAAACTACTAAATTGCCAAACTACTAATTACTAAACTACTAACTATTAACTACTCACTAACGACTACTAAGTATTAACAACTAACTATTAACTACTAAATTACTAAATTACTAAACTATTAAAGAACCTAATTTCTAACTACTAAACTACTAAACTACTAACTACAAACTACTACACTACTAAACTACTTAATTACTAAACCACTATACTACTAAACTACAAAACTACTGTACTGCTAACCTACTAACTACTAACTACTAAAGTACTAAACTACTGAACTATTAAACAACTAAGCTACTAAACTACTAAACTACAAAACTATTAAACTGATAAACTACTAAGCTACTAAATTACTAAACAACTAAACTACTAAACTATTAAACTACTAAACTACTAACATAATAAACAGCTAACTACTAACTACTTACCACTAACTAATACCTGCTAACTACTAAACTACTAAATTACTAAACTACGAAACTACTTAACTACAAAACTATAAAACTACTACACTACTAAACTACTTTACTATTAATCTACTAAACTACTAAACTCCTGAACTACTAAGCTGCTAAAATAATAAACAACTGACTACTAACTACTAGCCACTAACGACTACCTGCTAGCTACTAAATTACTAAACTACTAAACGACTAAACAACAAAATTATAAAACTACTAAACTACTAACAACTAAACTACTAAACTACTAACTACCAACTACTGCACTACTAAACTGCTTAACTACTTAACTACTAAACTACTTAACTACATAATTACTACACTACTAAACTACTAACTACTAATTATTAACTACTAACTACTAATTACTAACTACTAACTACTAACTACTAACTACTAACTACTAACTACTAACTACTAAACTACTAAATTACTGAACTACTAAACTACTAAACAACTAACTACTAACTCCCAACCTACTAAACTACTAAACTACAAACCTACCAACTAAGAACTACTAAACTAGTAAACTACTAAACAACTAAACTACAAAACTACTAAACTACTAAACTACTAAACTACTAAATTACTCAACTACTAAGCTACAAAACTATACACCTACTAAACTACAAACTCCTAATTCCTAAACCACTAAACTACTAAACTACTAAACTACTAAACTACAAAACTACTAAACTATTGAACTACTAAACTACTAAACTACTAACTACTAACTACTAAACTACTAAACTACTAAACTACTAAACTTCTAAACTACTAAACTACTAAACTACTAACTACTGTCAACTAAACAACTAAACTACTCAACTACTAAACGACTAAAGTACTAAATTGCTAAACTACTCATTTCAAAGCTACTAACTACTAACTGCCAATTAATAACTACTAAGTACTAACTACTACCTATTAACTACTAAATTACTAAATTACTAAACTATTAAACTACTAAACTACTAACAACTAAACTACTAAACTACTAACTACAAACTACTACACTACTAAACTACTAAACTACTAAACCACTAAACTACTAAACTACAAAGCTACTAATCTACTTAACTACTAACCTAATAACTACTAACAACTAAACCACTAAACTACTAAACCACTAAACTGCTATCCTTCTAACCAACTAAGCTGTAAAACTACTAAACTACTAATTCCTAACTCCTAAACTACTAAACTACTAAACTACTACACTACTAAATTACTACACTACTAAACTACTAAACTACTAAACTACTAAACTTCAAAACTACTAACCGACTAAACTACTAAATTAATAAACTACTAAACTACTAAGCGACTAAACTAATAAATTGCTAAACTACTAATTACTTAACTACTAACTACTAACTACTAACTAATAACCACTAAGTACTAACTACTATCTATTAACTACTAAATTACTAAATTACTAAACTATTAAACCACTAAATTACTAACTACTAAACTACTAAATACTAACTACTACACTACTAAACTACTCAACTACTACACCACTAAACTACTAAACTACAAGACTACTAAATTACAAACCTACTAACTACTAAATACTACACTTCTAAACTACTAAAATACTATACCAATAAACTACTAAACTACAATATTACTAAACTACTAACCTACTAACTACTAACTACTAAACTCACTCACTCTCACACTCACTCAATCCCGCAACCTGGCTGGTCGTTGGGGAGATTTAAGAGAAGATGTCACCGTCCTCCATCCGTCTCTGTCGGCCGCCGCAGTCAAGGGTTGAGATGCATCCATTCCTGTCCACTCCTTTATGTTGTCCATCCATGCCTTTCTTTGTCTTCCTCTGCGTCGTCCTTCTTCAAATGTTCCATGCATGATTGTTTTAGCAAGGCTGTCATGACATGCAACATGGCCAAACCATTTTAGCTTTCGTCTGCGAGCCGTCGCCAGAAGGGGTTCTTGAGGGCCAACGTATCCGTTTACAATTTCATGAACAGCGTCGTTTGTGACTCGATCCTTGTAGGATATTCGGAGTAGCGTCACAGTTTTATAACTGAATGGTGAAAGATCATTCACGTTTTTGGCTCCTTTTATGTGGAACAAACTACCCAAGGAATTACGACAAATAATATCCCTCGATCGGTTCTAAATACACCTAAAGTGTGTGTGTGTGTGTGTGTGTGTGTGTGTGTGTCTGTGTGTGTGTGTGTGTGTGTGTGTGTGTGTGTGTGTGTGTCGAGATATAAAATGTTCAGATATATTTAGCTACCTGTGGTAGGAACACTAGATTTCGTGTTCATCACGAGTTTATACACGATTTGTGATTTATACATGTGATGTCAGGATTTGACGGTCATAACAACTATGCTGACTTGTTCACCAGGTTCATGTCAAGGCCCTCGAGCTTGCTTCTGTGATGGCACTTATTCAGCATTTCACGTATCTCTGACGTATATGATGTCACGCATCAGAAACATTTAATATGTTATTGATCCTCCCCGGACAGAGTATCAAACTCGGAGCTGCGTGTCTCCAAGCGGAGACAACTTGAGCTACTGCAACATTTCATGGTGAAAGCTTTATTCTTCTTATATCTATGTCTTCTTTAGTCAGCGACCATGCTTTACATCCTATTGATAAAAACGCAAATAGTTCATATTCTTATCTTTGTAGGTATGCTCTGACCTTTCCACGCGTTTTTTAAATAATTCAGTTTCTGTGTAGCTATGGCTATTCTTATTCTAATGCCTGGTGTTGATTAGATGTCTACCTCCAAATATGTTTTATATTTTCAGGGAGGTAATCACAATGATGCCCATTTCTATTTGTGCTCTATTGATTTATACTGTCGTTTTTCCTTGCATTTGTCAGGGTCATTTATCTTTTTGTCTACATTGAGTAACATGCTATTGTCCTCGCCGTGTTTTTGTACTGACATGATTAGGTTTCTCAAGCCAGATGTTATGGTGAGCAAGAGCTCGGTGTCATGTGAGAGGCACAGGTCTCTTAATGAGACTTAATGAGTCCATGGTTGTTAGCCTCGTCATATCTTGCGTTTGCTTTGTCTAGTCCAACCTTTCTTCCTTGTGTAGGTTGAAACGGGTGGTGACAAAATGCAGCCTTGTTGTACTCCTTCATTAACTGAGAAGGTTTCTGTCGTGTGTCCTAGTCTTAATAGGGCTCTTTAATACCGCTATAATCATTTCAAAAGGATGGTTATCTTTGAGTGGAATTTCATGTCCGGAGTGTTTTCCACAGCCATCAGATGGTTAAAGCAATCCAAAGTCTCTGAATCGTCAAAGACAAACGGTCTCAGCTCGTTGTTTATCTCTCTGAGTTTCTGAATGGGCATTTTTAAGTTGGAGATGTGAATCCTTGTTGCTCTGCGTGTTTTTTGAAACATGCCAGTGCTTCTCCCACCTGTTTTATCTGTGTTCTTTCATCCGTTTCATTAGTACTCACTAGTAAGTTACTCGCTTGACTGATTCGTGATATGATCCGGTAGGAAGTTACTCGCTCGACTGATTCGTGATATGATCCGGTAGGAAGTTACTCGCTCGACTGATTCGTGATATGATCCCATAGTAAGTGACAAGTATGCCTGGTTCGTGATATGATCCGGTAGTAGCATTGTTGGAGGTTTTCTTCCTTTGGTGTTGGAATTCAAATTGACTTACAGTCCTCATGCTATTTTTTCTCTTCCAAATGTTCTTACATAAAATATAGTACCTCTTCATTCCTCCTCTTCCCCCAACCCCTGCGTTTATCATGCCTGCGTATGTGCTGTCACATCCCGAGTATTTCCTTTCTATATTTAGAGTTTTAATTGCCCATTCCACCTCTTCTTTCAGATGCCCAATTCGTCTTCGTCTACTTTTCCATGCCTCCATTGTGTGGGCGTGTTACTGCCTCCTTGTTCTAGGTACAGACTTTCGAAATACTCTGACAATCGTTTGACAATATCTTCAGAGTTAACCAGATGTGTTCAGGGTTTCCCCATTCATACCTTTGACACCAATTCTCAGTTGGGATCTGCGTGTCATGTTCTTAATTTCTGGAACATTTCTCAGCTTCGATTCCATCATGTGGAATCACTTTTTTAATAATTCGTTTACACTTGGCATACATATTGTTGTTGTCGTTGTTGCTGCTACTGTTGTTGTGAAAGTGGAGTGTCACAAGGCTGCTCCTATCAATGTGAATTTTGCCCCACACTTTCTGCTGGAAACGAGGGGGATAACATGGTGGGTGTTAGCCCTCCTTCCACTGTCTGGCATTGCTCAAAAAAAGTGCTCGACCCCTGATTGGCTAAAGATAGACCACCGGTTTTTTTTGGCGCGCACCGATTGGCTATTCTGACGTCCGTGAATTTTTCGAGACAAGAATCTTTTTTTTAATTCTGTCAATGCTCATCCTGCCTACGTGCTCATGGAAACGATCAGCAGTAAGATCTTGGAGTGGACGCTTCAGGGGAGAGGGGAGCATCTATGGACGTGTGCCGACTGCGATGGCGCTAAATCTGGAACCTAATAACCAAATACATGTAACCTTTGTGACGAATGGCTGGAAAGGACTACTTTCATTTTTGTTCACAAATCGAGACGTTGACCTAGGTTATTTAGGCACATCTTCCATCGCGTATTCCAAGGAGCTGTACGAAGGCATTTATATATAACAGGTATGCCATGCGTAAGAGGCGGGGTCTTCATTTTGGCTATCTGTATACAAACGGTCGCCATTTCCCGTACAGAGGTGCCACAGTGACCTGACAAAATTTCCTCAACTTTTTAGAGAAATGGTAAAAACTGAGGATTTTTTCCGAGGGCCGACCAATGCGACCTTCAAAGGCGGGAGCTGGCGCCGATGGCGGCCCCATT
>JAUEKS010075336.1:0-15274 GCA_031762815.1 Tylodina fungina
TTTTCTTATCAATGTGTGCTGAATTAACTTTATAACCACCGGTATAAGATTTGTCTTGTATTGCACTTTAATCAACATCTAAAAATATTTTTTCAAACCAGTGAAAAGATCCCAAAATTTGCCAGATCCTTTACGGTAGAGATCTAGCTTTTCAGACAAGCTGAATGGAATTTTGTGTTATCTTTGTAAGATGCGTCCACATCAGGTTTGATTTTATAATATATTACTTAGATCAACCTATTGCCTTCTATGCCTTCTAAGTTTAGTCTTTGTTGACTCCATTGTTGATTTAATATTTCCTTCCCACATTGTTGCTGCTGCTATTGTTATCATATATCGCCTCCTTGTTTTCAGAAGTGTGTGACACTCTTAAAAAGCAGCTCCTGTTTCCACAGCTTTCTTAAGGCCTACTATTGTAAACCTCTTAATGTCTGTATTAACAGGGAAAAAGCATAATTTAAATGTTCTCTATTACAATTATTAATACTTTTAGTATCTGCCATACTCAAGAGACTACTGTACCAGTATAAGTTTGTAGAGATGCAGCACTAACAATGTCCCAGTTTAAGTTTATAGAGATGCAGAACTTAGAATGCCTAATTGAGGTTTGGAGAGATACAACACTTACCACATCCCAGTTGAGATTAGCACTATCGCAGCGAGTGGTGTGTCCAAAACAGAAGCACTTGATGCATCCTTTGGGGTTATTGGAGGAGAGGCTGTACATACCGTCCACACACCGGTCACACAGGGAGCCCTCTACATTGGCCTGGGTTGGGAATGTAAACAGTAAGATTGGATGAAAGGTAATAAACAGCACTGCCATAACTCATTCCTCATTCAAAGGATTCATTTATTTTTTACTTAATTACATTTGTACACAAATTCTGTGAGTGACTAAAGAGAATATTACATTGAGCACAAGTATTTATGTGTTTGGGTGTCTTGTTTTTATAATGCAATTAAGAGCTTGTTTATGTTGTATTAAATGAATGAATCAATCTTGTATAGAAAATCATTTTGTCATGGATTTTTCTATATAAATTTTTTTTTAAAACAAACAAATATTAGGTTTATTATTTAAAGGGAGAGAAAAAAATGTTGGGTTTGCTATTAGTTTTTCTAGTAACACTTACCTTGTATGATCATAATGTAGCATGAATGAATTAGTTTAAAAAAAGAACAAATATATCTGTTTTTCCTTATAAAATTGAACAACTTTAATACAGTCGAGTCAGCGAGAAGTTAACACGCTTTAGGGCAACTCTCGCTTGTTGTCAAAACTCCTCGATGGTCCCGTTTTTTTCTCCTTTCATTTCGCATAAAGTCACCAACAGCAATCTCGCTTGAAGTCAACACCACATGGTCACGTGGCTGCTAAAATGGACAATTCTGACACAATTCATGATGTAAATACCAATGTCCGTAAGCCCCGGGCCTTGCGAGTTGCACAAGCCTAGACGAGATAAAGACCTATTGCTCTACCCATCCCGTAATAGCGATGCGAACACACGTGCGGTGAACACACACACTGCTAGTTGCCGACCAGGCAAGATCTACACCCCTATCACAATCATCGTCACATTGGCCTCGGCCATTTGGTTGAAATCTAGCACTGTGTACACTTCGCCAGCGATCGCATAGTCTACTCTATTTTACTTCGCTCTCTTATATTTAAAAGTAACCACAGAATCTGAAAATGGTTGAAGTAAACCTTGCTTAAAGTCAAGAGTATTCCTCAGTCCCTGGGTGTTGGCTTTCAGCGGACTCGACTGTACATAAATGCGGTGCAGCTTCAAATATTTAGCTTTAATACTGCAATGGCAGAAAATTTTTGAGTCAAAGTAACATGTTTCTTCTCTTTACATATTCATTGAGAGTATAGAAAATTATAAACAGTATCTACATGAATAATTTACTGCTAGTGCAATCCCTCACCTTGCAGATACATTCTGCAGTGACCTGATTACAGATCTCCGATTCTGTGCCACGGATGTCGCAGCCACAATCTTGGCAGTATGGAAAAGAGTGGTACCCGGCCAGGCAGGTGTCGCAGCGACGTCCGCCAACATTGGGCTTGCACCTACACGAATGGCAAAAGACATTTTTTATGTTTTTACTTTGTTTTCATTATCATTTCATTGTTTTTAACTGATCATAAGGGAAGTCTTAAAGTGTGTGCATCAACAACATTCATTTTTTTGACTGTTATCTATGATTTTAGGGGTTAAAGTGAGATAGCCTTCCTCTCAATAGGGGTCTCTTTCCTATTTGTTTTGGAGCAATATGTTAAAGTCGGATGCCTTTCCCCATGCCAGATTCATAGACTACAAATGTCTAAGCTTCTTCACAAAAGTCGCTATCTCAACATGCTGGGTATGCTGTATGATTATTCAATGCTGGCGAGGCACTGCCAATTAATTTATTAAGGTTCAAAGTTTGTGAGCATAGCTACTCAGTATACCTCCATTGCGTAAATAGTCCCTTGAAACATATTCACTCCAACTGGCCAGAATTCTCTTCTATTGTTAATTTTTTTTAGATTTGATGCACCCTCAATATTCTAATGTTTAATACAATATGATACTTGATACATCAAAGTAAAGAAACAGGGATGGGATAATGAACATAGAAAATTTACAGGAATATTTATGAGCAGTCATATCAATTTCACAATCCAAAGAAGGAAGAGTTTAAATCACATGCATAGCTTATAGAGCTGTAAAGTGTTTAGCAGACCTCTTGTATAGTTTCAGGAGCTGAATCTTTCAAATTGACAAGATGTACAGCACAAGAGAAAGCTATAAATTTTAAAAAATTGCTTCAGATTCCTCCCAACCCTTCGGTGGTCAAAACTAAAAAGTTTATCCGCTATGTACTCTCTTATAGGCTACTGTAATGATGCTTTGTAAACCAAGTTTAGATGGTATTATCAAAATAGAAATGCATACATCACTAAATGGTGACATTGTCCAGCTTGCTTTCTACTGATGGCCACACAGTACAAATAGCCAGTAAGAGATAAGGTCCCTAAGATTGTGTGCACAACTATACTATGTACATTCTTTGTATGTATAGACAATAGGTATTAAATAAGGCTATAATTAACTGTCCGAAGTACTTTCTTTGTGTAAATAAGTACGACTCTACCAAAGTTTGTGTGCATAAGAATTCTATTAATTAAGTGGGTATTAAGTAGTGTATGCCAGTAGAAATTTTTAAAGGTCTCAAAGTTAGTGCATGTAGCTATCCTATATAACTTCTTTGCGTAAATAGTCACACAAAATATAGCAATACAAAATGTTAGAGCCCAAGGCAGCACTCGCCGAAGAGTTTGATCTCATATAACCTTTCCCTTACACTATTGGTACATTAGTTGGGGACAAGATAGTAATATAATAATCCATCAGTGGCCAGTTACAAAAAAAGAGAGAACAGTTCCTGGCCTACCTGCACTGTCCTGTCATCTGATCACAGTTGAGGTCTCCATCCCTGACACCATTGTAGTCACAGTTACACAGCTAAGATAAAAATATAAACAAAAGAAAAATCATTCATATGCGCTAGAACATCTATTTTGAACAGTGAAAAGGTCTCAACAGGTCAAAGGCAATTTTCTGTTCACTCATGGTAGGAAGTATGAATGTTGGAACTGTGTAACCCAGTACTGCTTGTGACATAGATAGCTATGCTTCATACAATAGTAATGCCAGATGACGCCGATCACCTTAGGTGCATGGAATGTGCACATACTTCTGAACAGGGCTGGTACCTCAAAGCCAGAGAGGACTGCCTTAGTTGCTCAAGAACTTGATGGATAAGGCATTCATACTGTTACCCTGAGTGAGAGACACCTTGCAGGAGAAAGCAGGCTGGCAGAAGTTCGTGCTGGTTACATTTTCTTCTGAATTGGCTGCCTTGACGAGCACATTAAAGCATGAGTTGACTTTAGGCTATGAAGGCACCAGGGTGTGGTGATTTGATCTGTTTGGCAGATTAATATTACTATGTGTTTTGTCATGTTTTAGAGCATAGACATCATCTAGTCTGCTATGTCTATGATGACTTGCCCTCTCTGATGAGACAATAAAAAGAGTATTAGAGTGCTTTGTGATGTGGTTTAGTTGTTGCTATTACCTTTTGAATTAAGAGATTTTGTTTATGGACACAAGCAAGAAAGGCAAATAACAAGACAGTGAAATCAACCTAAAAGAATATTAATAGCAATAATAATGATAACAATAGTAATAATGATAATAATAATAATAATAATAATAATAATAATAATAATAATAATAATAATAATAATAATTAATAAAAAATAATATTAAAAATAATAATAACAATAGAGAAAATTTCTATAGCTCCTATCCCAATCAACTACAATCATGGGGTTTTTTGTAACATTGTTGAAGCAGGAGGCGCCTGTTAGGAATATCACACACTCCTCGATTGTGGAGACATTAAAAAAATAACAGCAGCAACAAGAACGTAGATAGAAAACATAAGATGAGCAGAATTTATTTAATTTAGAAAAGAGAAGAGGTGAAGAAAACATACATGACAGAGTATTAATTTCAATGAATATGATGAGATTGCTTATTTAAATGGAAATTTCATTCCTTATGTCATAACTTTTAAAGACACTATTTCTGATTCCGTAGTTTAGACCTAAGAGTTAGGTCTGAAATAACATGAGTTATGTTTAAATTCTTTGAAACTTAAACCACCCCCCCCCCCCCCCCCCCCAGACATACCTGGCAGCCAATAAGAGCATCATAACCATAGGCTTCAGGCTCACAGTTCTGACACTGTTCTCCCTCCACACGAGGAGGACATACACACTCTCCCGTGACCTCATGGCACAGGCCAAATGGGCAGTTGCAGGCTGGGGAGAGGGGGTGGAGAGAAGAAGATCAACTGTTTATGACAATGTCATGCTTTCACTACATTTTTTTATCTCAAACCATTTGTGTTTAGAATTTGTAAAATGAAAACAATTTCGAGCCTGCAACTTCATCACTACATTTCTAAACATTTATTAAATTTTGCGCTACCATTTCTAAGGTTCTGACTGAAGACAAATAAATATCTGTCTTCTCCACAATGCCAGCCACATGATCAAATGATCACATGATCATTACAAGAGGAGGGATGTCCTCATATTCCACTCACGTTGACAATTGGGAAAACCGTAGTAACCAGGACGACAGGCAGAACAGGTCCGGCCGATGACGAAGTCTCGACAGCTACACTGACCACCAAAGCGGTCGCAGATGAAGTTGAGGGAGCCATCAGCATTGCAGTTACAATCTAGGGCTCCATTGTTGAAGTTTGTGGTCAGGGTGAAGGCACCATCTGTACAGAACTCATTGTCCTCACTGCAAGGGAAATTGATAGCATGTTGTATGTTTAAAACACATACAGATGTAAAACACATGATTTATCATATAATGTGTACTTGTCATGTATTATTATCAATACAGAGAATCATTAATGAGATCCCTCAAAAAGATACTACATATCACTGGTCATGAACAGAGGGTGTGATGTACAGTGATCTGTTAATACAGGAGGACCTACGCTGAAATACATGAGGAGACTCAACAAACTGAGTAAACAGTAAAACAAATAGTGAAACAATGACATGCTTAATAAAGTGGGTGAATAGTAACCCCCAGAGCCGCATATTTTTAACTCATATCAAACTGCATCACCCATCAACGTCTAATACAGAAAGGCACACTTTTTATATGATGGGTAGATGCACTTCAAACAAGGGTCAAAGGGAGAATCAAAGAGCTGAGAGGGACTAAAGACAAGTCACCACTCTAGAGGTTACATTGTATTGCACAACACCTTTGGCCAGTGTCACGATAAGCTCTGTAGGCTGCTGACCTCGGCTCACTACGCAATAGCATATGTAACAGGGGCCATGTGTTTTTGGGTAGCATAAGAGGCCCAACAAACCTCCTGACTTGCTATGGCATAGACCTGAAGTAGCTGGAGAAAGGGTTCATCTAAAGCCAACCAATCACTAGACAGTTGGTCAAAGTCAATCAGTGTGACAATCATTATGAGAAGAGGAGTAGTGATGAATAATTATAATCATTCTAGGCAACGAAACTGAGGAAGAAACGCACAGGAGTGAATTAGGGTGGATTTTTTGAGTACCTTAGATCTATCGAGATTAACTGAGGGAGTGGAATATTAGATGTAACCAGTAGGGACTCAATGTTGAAAGAGGAATCTTGTACCCGTACAGCTGAAAAATCAGTCATTGCTTAGATGGGAATGAGTTCAAGTAAAGATATTCTCTTGATAAGATGTTTGGAAAATCAAGAATATCTATGCTTGTACAAGAGAAGACAAGTCACCAACAAGATGCACCATAAACAAGACACATCACAAACAAGACATGTAATGAACAAGACATGTTGCAAACAAGACAACATTTTGAAGGAGATATGCCATGAATGAGACATCAAAAAACTCACTTGAGCTGAAATCCTTCATCCACACACATGTTGAGGAAGTCAAAGGACTTGTCTACAGGCAGCACCTCCAGGTATTCCTTGTCATACTGGCCCACAGGAACAATCAGCAAGTAATCCTGGCAGTGGTAGACAACAGGAGTTGAGGGTGAGTATCAGGTTACGTTCAGGGATTTACTGCCTAAATTTTTTTTTTAATATGTGACATTTTCTGGGAATTGGTGAGAAAGGCAGTATATTCTGTCAGTCTATATTGGAATTGTTCAGACTTAACATGGGTAAAATATTGATGACTGGATCAGAAAATGTACAGTGCAACCTCTGGATAACGACACCCCTGAATAACGACAACCCCTGGATAGCGACATTGGCTTCTGGTCCCGATTTTTTTGCTTTATCATTATTGGTAATAAAAAACCCAAAGTAGCGATATACATTTTAGTAAAACCCCTGTTTAGCGACATCAATATAGCGATAATCATCAACAGTTGACACCGACGCTTGATACAAAAAAAATCTAGCCAAATAGGTGTTAGAGCACTGTACAATGACTATACGAATCAGAGAGTGAAAGCATAACTGGTAAACCCTTTGTCAAGAAGAAAAATACACACTCTAGCATGGTTGGGATGTGTCACAGGCACTGGTCCGTGCATTGCATCTCTATATTCACGGAAGTCTCACCATGCCCATTGTTCCGTCATCTTGAAAACCCCAGAATAACGACACCCCAGGATAACGACATAATTTTGCGGCCCCGGTGATGTCGTTATCCAGGGGTTGCACTGCACTAAATTGTTCATTTTGAACAAAAGGACACAATATGACATGATGGAGAAAAAGGTGGTGTAGCAGAACAATAGCTGGATTCAATATTGAAAATAATATGTGAATCTAATACACATTACCAATCTAAGAGTAACGCTCAATGCAAGGAAAGGTATGGATGGCCTGAGCCATCAACTCGTTTTAAACTAAAGGTTTGGTTATTTCGTTCCAGAGTTAGCGTCATCACAGTCGGTACACGTCCATAGCTGCTCCTCTCTCCTCCTAAGCGTCATTTCCCAAATCTTAATGCATGAGCAATTGTTTAGATTCTTCTGTTGTGTCTACATAATTCACATCTTCTAAAGGCACCCCGCACACACTGCTCGGTCAGGCGGCTTAATGTGTATGAATCCACATCATCTTTGTTGTCATCTAGGCTTTCTTTGCATTTCGTCAGGACTTGGGTTGGGTCCAACTTGAGCCTGCCTTTTAGTTCTGCATCTTCTGCCAGTGCATCAGCATGTTCGTAGCCTTGTACCTCTGCATATCCTGGGCAGAACAATTACGTCATCCTGTCAAGGCTGCTCCTGTTTATGGATTCGACCCAGTCACTATATGGCCAACCACTCCCGATCTTCTCCAACATGCTCATTGAGTCTGTAGCAAATAGGGCATGCCGGCACAACTTTGCACTGACCTATGACAATGTTTCAACTACAGCTTTAACTTCAATTGTCATACTTGAAGTAGTGCACTAACATGCTCATGACCGCTTCTCAATGATCTGGCCGTCCATTCGTGTGATGAATGCCCATCCCGATTTTTTATCACGCCTCACAGATCCATCCATGAAGACAACATCACCCTGTTCTGTGTTATCCTCAAAGATGGTCTCAATTTCGGAGTTTGTGGCATTTATTGGCCGCTCTCTACATTCACGCCCCAGTGTAGCAATCACTGTCATGATTTTGAACTGACTCATGTCCTTTTCTGGCTTGATCCAACCATGCCCTTTCCTGATGTCTTCAATTTGACAGCATATCTGTAGCGTTCTTTCTGCCTGAATCATTCACGACGATCCTCTTCTCAATCGTTGACAGACATGGTTGCCAACTTTCTTATGCAGTGGGTGTTGGGTATCCACAGTTACAAGCAAGTATTCCTTGACCTATATAAACTTGTGGCAATGCAGCGTTGTGGGCAAGTCCAACAGGTATCCCGAGTACATCCCAACACTATTCGCATTCCTTCATTCTGTATTACTTCTAAGTTTTGCAGCTGGGTTTTCGACAAGGTGAGGCTTCCAAGACCATATTCCACAACTGACAGCACGACTGCCTGGAACATAATCATCAATGCACGCTGGGGCATAGATGCCGCCGCCATTAGCCTGAGCGCCTAACGTCCTCTCCTTACCCGAGCAACAAGGTTACGTGATCCTTCCCCGAGTGTATGCGATCAAAAGTGATGTCAAGTATTCCAATTTCTCCTGTCTCTGTAGCTGACAGCCATTGATACTGACAGTAGGTATTTGAGCTCTAACTGCCCTATTATTGAGAGTGGCCCAAGGTACGCCTGCCTTCACCGCATTAAGCCTGCCGTTGTGTTCCTCACACCACTCTCCAATCCGATTCAATTCCTCTTGTAAATTCATGGCTGTTTGTTCCCTGTTCTTCCCATGCCTGTATAGCAGCACATCGTTCGCCAAGCTCAGCGTATGCCTTGGTCCCTCCAGCTGATTGACAGTGATATCAATGGTGTAGATGGTGAATAGTACTGGTAACAGAATTGATCCCTGCGGGAGTTCTGGTGTGATGGTTACAGGCTCTAAGGCCCAGCTTCCAAGACATGAGATTTTTCTTTTCCATAAGGCAGCCCCTTCCCAGGTCACCACCTGAGAAGGTACTACTTTCATGTTGACCATTGTTCGCATGATGAGGCACAAGGTTGTAAACATCTCCAAGATCCAGTGCAGCCACCACTGTCTCCTTGCTTTCCTCAAAGCCATCATAAAACTAAAGGTTTGGATTCAAGAACGAGGTTTAGCTTTACTTACCAGCCAAATCTGACCACCCTTTGTTCCATTGAAGATCACTCTGATATCTCTGCCAGTCAGTTTGGCAGAACTCCCCCCAGATTCATCAAAGGTGATTGTGCTGCGACAACCCACCACATTGGGACAGAATCCAGGCTTGAAAATACCTAAGGAGGATCAATGATGTTACTACTTAATACTACTGGACTTACAAAGCTACTTTGAAATAGTAAAACATACACAGCTAACACATTCACTTATTTTCATGTGCCCACACACAGATAACACTATTTGTTTTCAGGTTTTAAGTCTTGTCAGCGAACATTTCCTTACCAGTGGTAACCCAGTATTGCCCACATCAAACCAGGGAGCATTTCCATGCTACGGGTACCATGTAACCCAGTACCACTTATGTTAGGACAGAAAAATGTGTGTGTTACATATAAATTAGAACTGTCTGTGTCAAATCAGGGAACATTTCCTTGTTGCTGATACCATGTAACCACCCACAACTAACTGTGTCAGCTCAGGGAACTTTTTTTTGCTAAAAGGTAAAGGTAGTCTCATAACCTTTCGGTCGTAGAGGAATGAAGTGTTAGAGCCTTCGTTGTTCTTGGGCCAGCATATTGAGGGCAGTGCCCAGTCCTCTCCCTCACTGTCTTTACCATCCCCGCCCGATCCTGAAGAGGATCAGGTACCCATTTAGAGCTGGGTGGACTGGAGAGCGCATGGACGGGAGAGCAATAAATGGCCCTGGACAGGAATCGGACCCCAGTCGCCGAGGTGAAAGGAAAGTGCTCTAACCAATTAGCCAATCCAGCTCATTTATTTTTATACTAATACTATGAAATCCTGCACAACCCGTTTCATGGCTGTGCCACACAGGTATAGAATAGTGAGGCAGTACACCTAACTATGTCACAAATGCTGATTGTTGGGAGGGCTAAAGCAGAGACTAATGAAGTCTATAACTGTTTGGTTTGTGCCAGGATGGCTGTATAACATTTGCTTCAATAGAGAAATGAGGACGAAAAACTCAAAGAGATATGTGGTTTATCAAGCTTATTTCTTTTCGGCTTTTCCTTTTTTACACTGGTCACCACAGTAAATATTCATTCGCTCAAGTTTCAGCAATTTGTTTTTACAGCTGGATGTTTTTCCTAACACCAGCCTCCCATATTTGTCCGCAATTCGATAGCTGGGCAAAGATCAACAGAATGGGGTAAAATAGGAAATAATGGATAGAACCTTAGAATTTTGAAATTTTGCCCAAACAGCAGCACATAGCAACTCTTCTTTTATTTTCGAATGTCAAGGTTTTTTAATTGCCTAACTTACATACAGAGCCTCCTAGTTTATAATCCTCTCCGAATGGGTTTTAGGCATTTTATACACTCCTCACTACCCAGCAAGAGGTTTTTGAATAGAAAAAAATGTCACCGTGTCCAGATCGGAAATCGAAGCTGGAACTTTGGCTCTTCAGGCAGAATGTGGCTAACCCCCGTAATTAGGAACAAAACAACCACAACAACAAAATTATGATGATGATTCTTCATGATTTGTAATATTTTGAATGGTCAAACAAAATTATCTAAAACTATTTGAACAATCAAATCAATTGTAACCTTTTGAAAGATCAAGGAGAAACAATCCAAGTATTACTACTTTCAAGTATTGAGAATCATTTGCCTATATGAAATATGCATTTAAGATGCCCAAATTATGAGAGGAAGAAAATTAGAAGGTAAGAGAGGGGGTGGGGGTGGGGGTGTAATAAAACTACAACAATCTTGTGATCATTTCATTCCCTTAGTCCCGTTCAGTTAGCATGGGTGTTCCTTCCACTGACCTGTGGAGGCCTTTCCATCTACCAGCACGGTGACTGGGATGGACAGCCCTGCCTCGGTGGGCATGTAGTAGTGGACCAGGAAGATGTACTGACCGGGCTTGGCCACTGTGCTGCGCAACTCTAGAGGAACCTGGGGGTGAGGCATTCGTAGAGGAGGTCAGTTAAAAATAATTATGTCTTCCCTTTACCCTCCAGCCCAACTGTGTTGAGAAGAAACCAAGCAAGTATCAACAACATGTATCACAGGAGAGAGCTTTTGGGATGTGTCTTGAACTTCACTACCTTTATAAAAATGTATAAATGCCAAGGGTGTAGATCAGCAATTAAAACCTAAGTCGGAGTCTGAAGAAGATTTCAGCCCACTGACTGGCAGCACCATGTAATTTAAGTTTGTAATCTAAGTTTCACAATGATGCTGATACGCAACCTAGCAGTTTCAGTATGTCGCTGATATATAGTACAATTATATTTATCAAAATGTACAACCTTACAGAATTAAATAAATGAGCACACAAGGTATATCATTGGACATCATGAATGTGAATGTGTAGGACACATGCTGATAACCTGAAGCTCATAGGGGCATCGAGTACCAGGGCCTGAAGGGAACATATACTAAAAAAACAGTTGGCAAATTTCTTACTCTGACATTTGAAATATTTTTGTGCTCTATAAATAGTGCTGCTTCCTGTAGACTTTAAAAGCATCATAACTATTGTCATAGTGTTGTCCCAAGGGTAGATTAAAAACAGCCCTTCCAACACTTTCTGCCCATGTCGCACATCTTGCAGCCTGTCAAAGTGTCGATGTTATCAATCCAGTTTATATATATGGTGGTCAAACAGAGTTCAACTAAATCACACAGATTCACTTTGCAATTTTTTTTTCTCAGCACAAGGCTCTGTGGATTCTTCCCCACTAAAGCATCTAGGAACATTTAACATAGAATAGCAATATATCATGTATCTTAGCAAATTTATCTCAATGATGCAATGCCATGACATAAAAATGCAAAGGACAAATCAGGATTAAATACAAGGTTAAAGAATGTACATGATTACTACAGGGAATCAGTCACGATAACAACTGTGATATTTTTATAAATACACAGCTGATTTCACCTTCCCCACCCTCAGTTGGCTGACAGCTTATGCACATATCTACACACAACGCTAATTGAAGCAGTTTAGACAAACTGAAGACAAACAGCGATAAAGCAGATATAGACAAACTAAAGATAAACAGCATTGTGGGAAAACTGAAGATAAACAGCAGGTTAGACAAACTGAAGATAAACAGCAGATAAGACAAACTGAAGATAAATAAACAGTTTTGAAGCAGATTACAGAAACTGAAGAAGCTGACAGCAAAGGAATGATTTGCTATGAAGCAACTGGACAAGACATGGGTGACTGTCATTCCCACAGACATCATAGATGAAAGCTTCAAAAGAAAATGTCAGATTCTACAGCAAAACTGAAGTATCTCTCACTAAGAATTTACAACATGTAGAATCTATATTCCTCTCCACTCCAGTTTACTAGGGAGCATTTGGAAATTTGTTAGGCAATAGTCAGTTAAATTTTTTCAGGCAAATGTCAAACCCTGTAGCCAATTCAGCAACATGACAGCGTGAGTTCATGCACAAAGAAAGCAGCAAAAGATATTGCCAAAACATAGAGCCAAGCCCAAATTCTCAGCCCTTACAGCATAGGTGTACAATACTTCCGTCACACACTCGTCTTCCATGTCTGTTTCAAAGATGGGACAAGAGGTCTGCTCCTAGAGGGAACACACAATGGTACAACGTCTCAGTTTCACCTGCTAGCTCACATTCAAAAGGGCCCTTTTCTTTTTCCTCTTTGCAAATTCCTCCCAACTAACTCATAATGAGTCTAGATCATCTCTTTTGCATCATATGTCAACCTGACTTTTTCATATCTATCAAAAAATGTTTGAAATTTGAAGCTGAGAAGAAAAGACCAGCTGTGAGTCCTGAACTAACATCGAGCAAATTGACAGAGCAAGACATGAAATGGGATTTGTGTTTAGAGGATGCAATTGATAGGTATACATTCCATCTCTGAGTCAAGGATACCAGTCGTATAATTGATGGTGGCATCATTTCGCACCGCAAAGACCTTCGGCCCGCATATAAGGGTGGCTGCCTGGCTTTCTTTCACCTTTCATTTTCCCTCTAGAATTGTTGCATCAGATCTGAGTTGTTTTTTGTTTCTCAATGTAATGCCAACAAATTTTATAATTTCCTCTTATTTACCTCTTGAAGCAGCATAGGTTAGGTGTGCAATTCTGAATCGTTGTTTCCTCTGATGTCGTCAACTTTCAAGCCTTGTATGCAAACATTATTAACGGGCAATTTGACAATTTTAATTTTCAGTGCTGCTCATATGCCTCCTAAAATAATACAGAATCTGCAGCAAAGACCAGAAATACCCTGGACATGATACAAAATTTACCATCGCTCAAACCGATGTCAACAGTAATTATGTCAAATGGAAAGGACATTCAAAGAAAGACAAAGAAATAAAATAATTGCCAAGATCAAAAACAATTTCTTCTTAGCTTCAATATCTGTATGACACTGAATGTATTGATTCATGTACGCATTTTACCTTTACTTAGCATGTCACCATGTTATGTCTCTATAAACTAAGAGAGTAGACAATATAAAACTAAATGTTCCTGTTTCACGCCTTGTAGCGGTGGCCCATAGAGAGAACGCATTATCATTATGACCATCCTCATCATGTGCTGTGCCATTAGCTGTAGACCATTATGTCCCTCCACAATACTGTTGTGACGAGGGTTGTTATCTTGTCTTCCAATCCTCAGTCTCAGACAGTTTCAATATCTTTGTCCCCTTCATGCCTCTGACTGGCTCTCACTGACTTCGATGTAACAAGATATGTTAGTTTTTCTTTAACAAGACTCAAGCCATATTTGGTCATCTTGCTCCTCAATTAGAGGTGGTAAATGTGGGAGTGAACGAGGATGTGCTAGAAGATAATATGTTCATTTTACTGAACAGGTACCTCGTGTTTTTCGAAAAGCCTCTAAGTCTGTACAGCTGTACATGAGTTTTTTTCTGACTATTATTGTCGTGTACTGTATATATCTTACTTCTCGCTTGATTGTGTCGTTGAGGTTGACTAACCCCACGGAAGGATCCAGAATGTTAGGGGGCAGAACGGTGGCCAGTAAATCTTTGTTGAGATCCTGCTCAAAGTCGATGCGTATGACACCCACAGGACGGCCATATGTGGACGGGATACATCTGGCAATGCAACAAATGGGAAATGTTTATAGTATAGAATTGTATCTGCAGGATTTGGTGGTCGTGGTGGTGGTGATAGTGGTGGTTGTGAGGAGGTTGTTTTTTGTTGGGTTTTTTTTTTGGGGGGGAAGAGGGGGTCCAGCATATTTCTCAGTAAGACTGTATAGAGCAAACTGTGGTAAAGATTTCAAGGGACAGTCATTTAATGCTGATGTAAACATGCAAATAATTTGCGTCTCACTCTTGGTCTTGTTTTTAACCTTCATTTTCGCATATCTTTCGATCCAGTCATTGATATCTTTCCCAAACATATGTCCCAATGACCCAGACCTCAACAACCCTCTCAATGCCATCCTCATCTTTATACTATCTCTCAAAGCACAGGGGTCTCCAAATAAGTCATTCTGCTTCTCACATACACTGAAAAATACATTTATTATGATTTTAGGTCATAATGCTCTGAACTTGCACTACCTGCTTCTAATCCTGGAGATAACTGCAGCCTCAGCGCTATAGCCTGCAAATCAACATGTCTCAAGATAATAAACTCTGATACCTTCTCAAACTAAAGAGTCTCCCATCATTAAGTCTCATTCAACCCTCATGGCTAAATGATGATGACCTTTTCGTATTACGGCATCTCAAACATAACAAAGTTTGAGGTGAGATTCTCCATTAATTCTAGACCTCACCCCACTACTGGGGGGCGCTGTGGCCGAGCGGATAAGGCTCTGGACAGCGGACCAAGAGGTTCCAGGTTCGACGCCCACCAGCGGCACATGTGTTTTTTCCTTAAGCAAGAAAATTTGCCCCTATTGCTTCACTCAACCCAG